>JABUQX010089724.1:0-13343 GCA_015478945.1 Trachelipus rathkii
CTTATTTAAATTCGTAGAAAGATGTTTGAAAATCCTTTTCAGACCACATGTCACTCCGCTGGGGTAATCCTGGGTCACAGGAACTCCAACATTTACCCAGCAACTTTTGCAATGAATGAAATTTGCATTAATAAAACGGAGAAAAATTTTCCGGTATTTAAATTTAATATTAAAATCGTTTTAAAATAATTTTTTTAGCTCAGAAGACATAAAAAAATAAAATAAAATAAAATAAAATAAAATAAAAAAAATAAAAAAAAATTTAAGTTTTAAATATTTAAATATTTCACTGAAATATACTTTTTCGAGTTTTTGTGTGAATTATCATGCTAAAGAAATTCTACAACTTCTGATGCAATAATTTTGGTGTACATCAATCATTGTAAAAATTGTGAAAACGAAAAATATTCATTCAGCCATTGAACTCTTAAGCAAAAGGGATTTCTTTTCAATATTTTCTTTTTTTTTCTTTTTTGAAGTAAGATCGGCTTCCACACACTAAATTTCTGGAAACACTGGAAACGTTAAGGCATGATTGAAAATTATAAAATTTATTTTCCTCTCGATTGTCATCAATTAATTTTGAGGTTGAGGCAACTTGCAAATTCCTTTGGTAATAACCCAAAAAAGAAAAGAAAAATTGATCACAAGAGCAAGAAAAAGAAAGTGAGTAGTAAATTGATATTTCAATTTGTATGCAAAATGAAAGAGAATTTATATTTTTGATGGTTTTGCCAAAATAATTCTCCCGACTTTATATCTATTTCTCTCTAATGGATTATTCACAATTTTCCAAACTACTTACATTGAGCTCTATACTCATAGATTCTCATATCATAGTTATATCTAAGAATAAGACATAGATATGACTATACTGGTAGTAGTATATGCGCGTAACTATTTCTTATTGGCGCTTTAGTAGACTGAGTAAGCCAACATAATGAAATAGCACTACAAATTTAGAGATAAGTGCAGTATCGAAATAATCAAGAAGCCTTAATAATTACTTAAAATCGGAGTCACTAAACTTACTCAGCTAGAATAGACATATATGTCACCCTAAAAGTACTAAAATGCAGAATATTCTCCACCTTTGCAAATTATATCTATCTATGAGCCATTCTAATCATATAGGTACATCTTAGGATATACAGAACAAGTTTATTGTCCACGATAATATTGGATGCAGTAATCGCGTAGACCCAGAATAGTATAAAATCCACAAGTCCACAAAGAAATTCCACTCCTCCCCCCAATATACATTTTTTCTCTTTTGGAAAAAAATATAAAGCATAAAATTCAAAAAGTTAAAACAGATAGTCAAATTGCTCTCTTATCGTGTAGTCGATATAAGCATTGTTTATATACAATGTATGTATTTAATTCTGAACGAAAAATAATAAGTTTCACAACTGAACATTCACATGAACTTAATGGTGCCCACATAATCACCAGCAGCAACAAATGAGAAATGTTATTTTACAAACTTATTACATGAAATTCCAAGCATTCAGTCAATTTAATGAAATCAGACAATGGTCTCAGGAAGGATAATAACAGGATGACACTAGGAAGACAAATGTGTTAGGCATATGCGAATACAGGCAATATTGAAATAGAACTCAGTTGTAGATGGAAAAAATAAATATACTCCCAAAAATTATAAATGATGTGTGGTATGTTCCTGATATTAAGAAATTTATTTTCAGGGCATTGACGGCTCAATAGATAAAGTCAGAGCATCCATACAAAGTAATTTATATTTTGGACCAAGATGTGAATCAAAGTAGATTAATAATAGCGCTAGACACAAAAAGTCCTATCTTTAATGGCTACCAAGAGTAAAACCAAAGAGCAACGGGAGCGTATATATCAACAGTATGCAACATAGAACGCACATCATAACATATTCCACAAATAATACCAATAGATTATAAATATATTCACACATATGTAAGAGAAAACATAAGGATCATAATTTAGCACATATAATCCAGGAAAGAAATTGGAAAGACATTACATGCGAAGAAGAACTACATCATAAGAAAATTCTAGTGAATCAAATAAGAAGAACTAAATTATTAAAAATATACACTCACACCTTGATAACAGAAATTGTATAGGATGTATAAAAATGTAAAAATGCATCGTCAGAGATTTTGGGAAAAAAGACCAATAGTAACTGAAAGCATAGGAGAATTGCACTCTATTATGAGAGCACTAATGATAATAAGGTGTTTTGTGGACCATTTCAAGTATATTTATATCGAGAACTCAGGTTATACAATATTATTGATTGTTTCAAAGATGATTATTTCAAGAGAAAATGAGATTGTATAATTTTTTATATTAAAAGAAAAAATCGGAAGTTGGAGAAAAATTGGAGCAAGTACTTACTTGAAGAAGCAAAAGTACAAGGACATCCAATCAGAGAATTTTTAAGTAATAATGGCTTAGAATTTAATAATAAGTTAGTTAAAAAGCTTTTACATAAATATGGTGTAAGACAAAGGTTAACGGCTCCTTATACTTATCAGCAAAATGGAGGTGCGGAAAAAGAAAATAGAAGCTAGTTGAAGCGGCTAGATCACTCATGAATTCAAAAGTAAAATTTCCACAGAAGTGTTGGGCAGAATTAATTAACACAGCAGCATATATAATAAATAGAACTGGAAAATCCACTGTTGATGGGAAAACGCCTTTTGAAATCTGGTATGATAAAAAGTCCAGAATCAAGCATCTACGTGTAATCGGAACAGCATGTAGTGGGTGGATTCCAGATCAGAAAAGAAGAAAGTTTGACCCAAAAGCAAAATCAGGTGTGTTAATTGGTTATGATGGAGATGAAAGCTACAGAAAATATGATCAAGCAAATAATTTTGTGCTTAGATGCAGAGATGTAGTATTTGAAAGAGAAGAACTTTAACTCAAATTCAGATGAGATAGATATCAAGAAAAGAACAATAAAAAGTAAAGAATAAATATAGAGATACAGAAACGATGACAAGTAACATCTAAATACAGAAACTGATGACAGTACATCTATAATTAGGTTAAACTTATCACATACAGAATCAGAATATGAAACAAAAACAGAATCTGATACAGAAATAGTATCTGATTCAGAAATAGAAGAACAAGATAGAATAGTAAGCACGAAACAATTAAGAGACAGGTCAGTAATTTAAAGGCCATCAAGGTTTGATGACTACAGTACTTATCTACTATAAGAAGATATGGAAGAACCTGAAATTATAAAGAAGCTATGCAGAATAACAGCAGAAAAAATGGTTTAAATTCAATGAAAAATGAATGAATCATGAAAGAAAATCAAACCTGGGAACTAGTTGGAATTACCACCGGAAGAAAACCAAAAAATGAACAAATGATTTATAAAAAATAAAATGAATCCAGATGGTACAGTTGAAATATAAAGCAAGATTAGTTGCAAATTGGTATAGTCAACATAAGGGAATTGACTAATGAGCACACATTCAGTCCAGGTAGCAAATAAAAAGTAGCCTGTAAGGAACTTTAATAAGTGTAGCACAACAAAGGAAACTAATGTCCTTAATACAATTTGATGTTTCAAAAGCATTCCTTTATGGAAATTTATCAAGAAGAATATATATGAAACAAACCCAGGTTTGAAGATGGGACAGACAAAGTATGCAAATTAAAATGCAGTTTGTATGGGCTTAAGCAAGCACCAAGATGCTGGAATGAAAGACCTGGAAACTTTCTTTCAAAACTTAATTTTGGTATAAAGTACAGCTGCCACCTGTTTTAAATTACATAAGAAATCAGAATGGACATAAAATCTTACTTGCATTATAATGTTGATGATGGACTAGTTGCCTCAACAAGTCAAGCATCAATTTTAGTATACTTTTAGAAGAAGTTAAAAAAAGAAATCAAACAAATAAACATAAAAAACTCATGATTTTTTTAAGGAAATTATAACACTGAATCAAGAAATGATGGTTCAAAGAAAATTAGTCAGTCATGTTATACTAAAAGAATACTAAAGGAATTTGGTATGAAATAAATTGCAAATGCGAGTGTCAACACCGTATTGTTAAAAGGATAATGTTACACACATGACATTGAAGCCAGGGAGAGGTTCCCTTACAGATCAGCAATCATGGAGCTCTTCTATATCTGAGCAACAAGCAACAAGACCAGATTATTGGCATTTGACCTGTTAATTACCTGCCAACGAAAGCCGTAGAAAATGCCTGCAATAGAAGATGGTTTACAAAAGTTAAAAAGAGTTGTTCAGATACTTGAAGGGTACGCAAGAGAAAGGTATTATTTATAAATGTGATTCTGAACAAGATCATCTGGAAGGGTACAGTGATGCAGATCATGCTTGGGACTTAAGAACAGGGCATTTAAGCAACTGGAATTGGTTTGTTTATAGTGCTGAGGGCAATTTTCATGGAGTAGTCAAGAAGCCAAAGTTCCAGTTGCCTATTCAACAACAGAAGCTGAAATTATGGCAGCAAGTGAAGCAACAAAGGAAATTGGGTGGCTTCATCAACTATTGGAAGGAATTACAGAAGTCTTCAAGAAGCCTACTTTTTGGATTGACAATGAAGCAGCTATCAAACTCAGTAAGAATCCAGAATTTCACAAAAGGATTAAGCATATAAAAGTACGCTATTTCTTCATTAGAGAAAAAGTTCAAGATTATGAAATAGAAGTACTCAAGATTAGCAGTGAGAATCAACTTGCAGATGGACTCGCAAAGCCTCTACATCAACCAAGATTAATGATGCTGAATGGAAAAATTGGAATGGATTAAACCGTTACAGAATAAACAATAATGGAGAGTGTTGAAGAATATTGTTTATTCTATGAAAAGTTATATTTTATGTATTTTAAGTATTTTGTTTTGGCTACTTTGCCAGTACAAAAAATTCTGGCAACATGGCCGTATTTTAAAAATGCATCATAGTCTTGTTTATTATTATGATTGTTCTCGTGTGTATTTTGCTAAAAACACAAGCTCATGTATTTTATAGGGTTAAGTTTCTAGTAAAATATTCATTTATTCAATGTGTTTCATTATTCTTATGTAGGTTGTTACCAGTAGAAACGATCTACTTGAACAAGAACCTTACACTTTTTACTATTAAAATTCATTTGCCACATATTTGCCCACCAAAGGAATTTATCAAGATCATTTTGAATTTTTATACCTCCATCACTATTCCTTACTGAGGTAGTCACTTTATAAAAACTGTTATATACTTCCACATATTGCCTATATCTCTTCTATTTTGTGATTATTTTAGGATATAAAAACTATTAGTTTTAGCGGAATTTATATTTTTGTCTCCATTGGATATAATTGACCAGAATTTCACTAAAAAATCAGAATAAGGTTCATTACTGATTCAATAACGGTACTAATTGTTGCGCTTGTAAAAATCAAATTTAAAAATAAAAAATGTAAAGAAAGGGATGTAAATTGTCTTTTCTTTTCAAATATTTCAACTATCATTCTATTTCTATTCTCTTTGCCTTATACTTATCAATTTACCATTTTACCTACTAAGTTAATGTAAGTGTTAATTGACTAAAGCCACGAGGCTAAGTTATCTTAGGGCTTCAAGAACTACCTCAAAGAGGAAAAAAGTCTTTGAAAGACAACAAATTCAAGGTAAGACCAATAGATACACAATTGCTATATTTATATATTATTTTTTTAGTTTTAATATCTTTCAAAGATTTTTGTTCATTAATTTAATCTGCTCTAGATTAAATTTTCGTCAATTGTGTAATCTTATTTGGTCTAAACGGACGGGTTTGTTGCAAGTTCTTGATAACTCGTACCTATCAATATTGCAAATTATAATCTAACCTTCTCCAAGGCTCTGTAGGCATATTTGTAGATACTGTACTGTGACTTTTTTCTGAAAAAATTTTCCAAGTTCAAAAAAATTTATAAGTTCAGAAAAGTTAAGTTAAGTAAAGTTTTTTAAGAAAATTCTTTAATGGCAAGCTTCTGGAATTATGCCAGAAGCTTGCCACTAAATAATTCTCTTAAAAAACTAAACTTAACTTAACTTTTCTGAACTTAGAAAATTTTTTCAGAAAAAGGTCACAGTACAGTATCTACAAATATGCCGGCTCTGCAGTTATGATATTTGTGTATTTGTACAAAATTAACTTAAAATTAAGGTTTATTTGAACATATGAAAATATTAGAGATGATAGAAGCCACGTGGGCCTATCGAGACTAGACTATTGGTGTTTTTGTCCTAAGTTAAGTCTTGGTGTATTTAATTCAAAATTAGGTATGAGAGTTAGAGAAGCAATGCATCATTGACTAACCATTCCTTTTCAGTGTTTTCCTAAAAAAATTTAAGCTCAAACTTAAGCCTAGTAGGCCTAGATCATTTTCAACCTCAAAATTTAATTTTTTTTATGGTCTTCTAGACCTTTTCAAAATTCACATCAAATAATTTGGGCTGGTGGTAGGCTATCTTTCGTTTTTCCTCAAAAAATTCAATTTCAACCTCAAAATTTGAATTTTTTTTTGGTCTTCTAGACCTTTTCAAAATTCAAATCAAATAATTTGGCCTGGTAGTAGGCCATCTTTCATTTTCATCTTTCTTAAAGGTTTCATGTCCTTGGTCCATTCTAAGCAATTTCTAGCGAAATGTCTGACCCAGAGATACAACCCCTTCTTGATTAGGTTAATAAAAAATCTAAGCCTATAATTCAAGCCATTTCATCCCTCAAGGCACAAGTGGATATTTATCTTAGTCAGATAGAGAGTAGGCCTATAAACAATAATAAAGATAAAGATGCAGTTTATGTAAAGGATCTAGTGGAGGAAATAGAGTCCTTGTTAAAAGAAATTAAACAAAAGGATATAAATATTATAAAAATATTTAATGATAATGAAGTTGACTCCCTTATTCCTGAGTTTCATAATGAGGAGTTGTGTAGTCAGATTCAGTACCAATATTCGATTAAATCAAAATTAAGTGAATTAAAATCTAAAAGGGATCAAAATGCAACATAAAAAAAAAATACTTGCTCTCATTTGAGTGAATCTGTTCTTAGAGCTATAGATTGTGGTTTCTTTGAGGGCAATGAAACTGATAAGTTTGCTTATAAAACCTTCATTTCAAAATTTAAGAGTTCCTTAGATTTACAGAAAAATTTAAATGAATCTATTAAACTTCACTGCTTAAAAAATAAACTAAAGGGATATGCATACTCTCTGATTCAGAATCTTTCTATTAGTGACAATAATTATAATAAAGCTCTTGAACTTCTTGATAAAGAGTTTTTAAACGAAAAATTTCTCATTGATGAAATCATTAAAAGAATAATTTCCTTAAAACCTGCATTGACCCAACGTATAATGCGACAAGGGTTTACTTAAATGATATCAGAACATTAATATATGAACTTGAGAGTTATAACCTCAAATATCTTGAGGAGTCTACAGGGTTAGTAGTACTTAGCCACATAGTTTTATCAAAATTACCTAATGTGGTAGTAAAGGAGATTACTCGCAAGTTGAACACCAATTACCCTGCTTTAAACCAAATATTTGATAACTATAATGAAGTTATCAAAAATATTGTTAAAACTTCAAATCATAATAAAGCTCAAAATTTCACAAAAAAAGTCCCTCCTCATAAAACTTATTTAAAGGGTTCAATCCTTCGGATAAGCCTACTTATCAATTTAAAAATAATGAAAATCAAAGGACGAATGAGACCGTAAAATCTAATAATAAGCCTAACTTCAATTCTGCTTTGCAGAATTTCAAAACTCATACTAATGTAGTTAGTGGAAATGAAACTTCTCATAGTATTGATCCCTCCACTTCTAAAATCAAAACTTATTCAAAATCATGTAAATTTTGCTCATCCCAAAGTCATGTGATGACCAATTGCAATGTTTATCAAACGTATGATTTAAGAATTAAAAGTGTTAATGTAAAAACGTGTTTTTACTGAAATGTTTCAGTACTAAACATGCTACAGATCAGTTGGTCCTGGTACTTGAGGAGCAACTTTCTTTCAGTTGCCAAGTTTGCAATAAAAGAAGTCATATTACTGCTCTTTGTAAGCAAAGGAAAAGTTCCACTCTCACAAATGTATGTCTTAGTTTTAGCCAAAGTACCAACAATTTATATTTATTGCCATCAATTACTATAAGGGTCGGTAGAGGTAAAGTTTCGGCTTCAGTTCGATGCCTAGTCGACTGTGGCTCACAAAGGTCCTACCTTTCTAAAAGAGTGCTTGACAAACTCAATATATCTGTAGAGAATCATCGAAGCACTCAATACGATATAAAAACCTATTTAGGTGTTACCACCCGCAGTTTGAAAGAGACTGTTCTTGATGTATATATGGACCAGTCTTGTTTTCATCTTCTCTCTTGATTGATGAGGATCTTCATTAAGTTCTGAGATTAATTCGTAAGATCAGGCTCTAAATTAATTCAAGAAACAAATCTTACAAATGGGCTGATTCTGGCTATAAAGAGTCTAATAACTCAATTTTTAATTTGGTTGCCTTAATAGGCATTGATTTAATAGAGTATTTTCCTCAACTACAGGGTTGGGGATTTTTTTGATTTTTTTTTAAGAAAAAAATCAATTTTTGATTTTTTTGATTTTTTTTGATTTTTTTGATTTTTTTTGGATTTTTTCAGATTCGTGACGTCACGCGAATATATATATATATATATATATAAATAATTTATATATATATATATATATAATATATATATATATATAATATATATTATATATATAGTATTATATATATTATAATATTATATAATATCACTTAACTACCTACTACTATATACTACAATAATATATATATATATTATATATATCAATATATATATATTATATATTATATTATAATATATATAATTAATATATATATTTATTATATATATTTATATATATATATTTAAAATATTTATATTATATATATATATATATAATATATATATATTATAATATTATTATATTAATATATCACTCACTATATATATAGTACAGTGATGGGCATCGATAAAACAAATTTGCTTAAGCGAATACCCGATACATCGATACACAAAAATATACTTTAGCGATACGATACACCAATACTTGCTTACCTTCTTTGGCGATAACGATACATGTATCGCCGATACATGTATTCTAGCTCTTTAACTAGAGTTATAAATTATAACATTATATATTATATATTATATACTTTATCACTACATACTCACACTATATATATATATTATATATATTATATATATATATATTACATATATATATATATATCCCCCTACTTTATATTAATATATATTAATATATATATTATATATATAATATATATTAATTTATTAATGGGACGATTAATCGTCATCGTCCTCGTCATCGGCACAACAATCGGCATATTTTTTTTAACATCCGTCATCGTCATCCGTCACGGCAAATTTCGCCGATTATTTTGCCGATTAATTGAACAAATATTATGAATTTTGGATAATATATAATAATAACAATATAATAATAATATAATAATAATAAAATAATAAATACATAAATAATAAAATAATACTATAATAATAAAATAATAATAATAATTATCTATATATAATATATTATATATAATATTATATATATAATATATATATATATATATATATATTATATATACTATATATATAATTTAATGTATATATATATATTTATATATATTATATATATATTTTATAATATATATATATATATATATATATATAATATATATATATATATATATATATATATTATATATATATATATATATAATATATATATATATATAAATATATTATATATATATATTATATTATATATAAATTATATAATTATATTAAATATATATATATATATATAATATTATATATATATTATATATATATATTAATATATATATATATATAATATATTATATATATATATATTTATATATATATATATATATATATATATATATACCCATTTGCCTTATCAGTAATGTATGACATTCCAGTGCCCTAATGGTTCGCCTTTCTGTTTATGCGTTCATATCCACACTCATGCTCCAGACAACATCATCAATACACCACATACCTTATATCCACACCCCTCTTTAGACAAACATCTTACAGACATCCCTATCCTTATATCAAATATGTTAGGAGAAAAAATTGCCCACATCGTATGTCCGGCGTGTTCCGTAGAAAGGCGACTAAGGGACGGTGGTTGTTAGGTTGGCGGCCTACTACCACTTATCTTTTGCCAGGAACTGCTTAATGCATGGCCTCGGGAAGGTCGAGATCGCACTAAGCGACCTTCTAATCCTTCGGCGAAAAATTGTATGAATCGTAATCTGTATATAAAATGTCAGAGGAATAGAATGTTGAGGAAGATGAAGAGAGAGGTGAAATGGATTTGTATTTAGAAAGGGCAAATTTGATTTGCTCCTGTGACGAACAAAGATGAAAGGAAACGGTGAAATGAGGTGGTGTGGTGTGAAATGTGTTTGGTGCTGCTGTGGAAAGGAATGAGAGGGGATAGAAAAAGGAATTTGCAATTCTGATGAGTGAGTTGTGGTAGAGCTATGGTAGATTTTGTGCGTGTGAGTACTAGAAGTCTAAAGTTAAAATTAAAGTTTCAGAAAAAGGTCAAAATTTGTGTAGTTGTGACATATATCCATCTGAAAGGGTAATGTTGAACGAGTACGTTTTTCTAGGAATAAAATCTGATGATGTTTTTGGATGGGGCGAATAGAGAAATTCAGTTCCATTTGCCAACACTACTGCCCATTCAAGGAATTTTTTTTTTAACAAGTTGTCATCACACCTCACTGGCAGAGCCCTAATTTAGGAGGGGGTGTACTAGTACTCTCAAAGATCAACCTCTAGCGCAAAATTACGCAATATGAGCACAAGACGCAGTTTGAGTTATTCAGTAGGGAATACATCCCAGAATACAAGTAAGAGGTGGTGGGAAAAAAGGAAGCACCACCAGCAAACTAGCCTAGAGATACATGTCAACCACCAACATTATAGCGAATAAAGCACCTATTGTGCTAACGAAGGCGTCCGTTAAAGGTGCGTGGTAACGCGGGTGTAAAGTTCCCTCGAGCACTTTGCCGCTGCGGTACTATAGGATAGAAGATAAAGCACTCACATCGGCCCTCGCAAGAGAGGGTCAAGTTGACACTGGAAACGTACAGAACAAGTTTATAAGCTTTTTGCCGTTTTCTTGAAGAATTCAAAAGCCGGGTGAAACGAGAGCCCCCCCCCCAGATATGAGAGCAGGACTCCATACATGGGCGATGAGACCTTTTGTATAGCGGAGCAACTGAGAAAGGAGGAAAGTCTCAACAGTCTAAACAGAACTTCCAGTTCTTTGAGGCGCCCTAGCAACCGTTGTGAATGTGAGTTTCCAATGACATTTTTTTGTTTATGTTTTAAGGCCAAGGATGTTTATATTGTCAACAGGATGTGACGACAGGACCGTCGAAAGAGACAGGAAAAGTTAGAAGGTGTTTTGGAGAAGGAGATTTTGTAAAAGTTGGGTTTTTAAAGAATTGAATTTCACAAGTTATTTCTATCCATCAGCGAGAAATAAAATCGGAAAGATTAAAGCCAGAGGCAATTCCAGAAGTAAAAGTGGGAGAAGAATTATTATGAGTTAAAGAATGAAGGGTGAGTCTCGGAATACCGAATGGATAGAGTAGAGGTCAGGTGAGAAGATATTAAATGAAAAGTAGGAATAAAGTAGGAGGTAAAGACAGAACCCTGAAGAACACTCACTATTGACAGGAAAAGAAGAAGAAGTCCCCCATCAACATCAACCGATATTGAGCGATTTTGAAGAAAACTAGACTTAATTAAGTAAGCAAAGAGAAGGAGAAACCAAAGGAGGGGAGCTTGGAGGCAGTGACTCGCGTGCATACTCGGTTAAACGCTTTGGATATGTCCAAGCGCCACCCAGGTCCCCAGCTCAAATCTCCCCGTAGTTTCCTAAGAGCGAAAAAAGCCATAATCGTTAGATAGGAATGTATTCGCCAGTAGACTTCGTGCCAACCGAGAGCCGTACTGGCGATCGGAGTGAGTTTTCAGATGATCTTAAGAAGTGAGTTGAGAAGGGTTCAAAGATCTTATATAGAATACAAGTGAGAGCTATTTGGCGATAGTTAGAAGGATCAGAAGGCGGCTTCCTTTTTCGGAATAGTTTGGACATGTATAGAGCTTCACACTGAGGGAGGGAAAGTGCTAGTATTGGGACATAGAAGAATATAGTTGAGCGAGGGCCGAAGAGATTAACCTTTTCAGTTGGAGAATTAGCAACACAATGATCAATCGAAATAAGAGGAGGAAAGGCAGATTTAAAGCAGAAGTTGCTAAAGAGATGAACAGCTTTGCTCGTCGAACAGTATCCCTGCAACGATTTCTAGCTGAATGCAAATTAGCGAAGAGTGATAGGAGAACGAGAATTTTTCCACACCCCATAGGCACTGTCTCTAGCCTGAAGGGCCAGAGAATAAGCACGATTGAACCATGAATTATGGGGAAAGAAAGATTTAGTTTTAAAAGGAATGAATGAGGAAAGAAAAATTTAGAAGAAGGAATGAAAATGCTCATCCCATCAACGATTACAGCTCCCTCCTTATCTTTAAATCTTTATACATCATCATTATTCCCCTAATTGAGGTAGCCAATTTGGTAATCATCTGCAAACTTGGAAACCTTACATTTAAGTCCCTGGTCTAAAATATTTTATACATATATGAAGAACAGCCACTCGACTTAAGAAATCGTTATGGGAACACAAACATGTCTCCTCATTTCCATTAATAAATACTTTTCATTTTCATTGATTAACTATTATTTATTATTATTATTATTATTAATATTGTTATTATTATTATTATTATTATTATTATTATTATTATTATTATTATTATTATTATTATTATTATTATTATTATTATTATTATTATTATTATAAAACTTCAATAAAAATTATTATTTTTTATTATATTATTATTAATTATTATTATTTATTATTATTATTATTATTATTATTATTATATTATTATTATATTATTATATTCACACTTTTATTAATTATTATTATTATTGAGATTAGGAATCAAAAAATGATCGCTAAAAATTATTTCCGGCGAGGCATTGAAACCTGACCTTCCTTCTACAGCCTTTATATAATATATATTGTATATATATATATATATATATATATATATATATATATATATATTATATATATATATATATATATATATTTATATATATATATATATATA
>JABUQX010089725.1:5000-7500 GCA_015478945.1 Trachelipus rathkii
AAAGGTAGGAAAGATTGTCCTAGAAACAAAATGGACAAAACTCGCACGATTGGGCGAAACGCGGTTGGTGGAAAGTTTCGTTGGATTGTTACAATCTAGAGAAATTTTTAAAGCATTTGATGAAGCTTTAGAGGAGCTTGAATGGATTAAGATAATAAACCTTCTTTACAAAACTCAGATCTATTGAAGTATGTAATCAAGAGCAAATTTGTTGTTTATTTATGATTTCAACTTTATTAACATACACTCTCTCATTATGTACTACATTTGCAGTCTCCATAATAATTAGTGACAGCCACTGATATTAATCAAATTGAAAACGTGAAGTTTGTTTTTGAAAGATTTTTCAAGCAAATATCAATGAAATATTTTCAAACATTTTGAAAGTTGCAACAGAACTTCTGCTTTCTGTTTAAGGAGAGAATTAAAATGCCTCATTTGAGAATCAATGTTACTTTGAAAGTTACGATACCACTTAAAAAAAAAAAAAAAAAAAAAACCACAAACAAAAAAAAAAAAAAAAAAAAAAAAAAATTACAATTCTTTTCTTGGTAATTTTTTTAAATCAGTTACTTACTAATCTTTGTAAAGTCGTTCATTCGATCGATTTCTATTAAAAATTTTTACGAATTTTGCAAATAAATTTGAACTGTACAGTCACATTTGGATTGTTAAGGATTTTAGCATTTACCTCACTCAAAGCGTGCACTCCAAAAAAATATTTCCCTACTCTGAAAAGGCTCAAAACATACTTTTTCAATTCTACGGGAGAAGAAAGCCTAACAGAACTGGCTTTAATGAGTGTTCATCATAGCTACACAATATAAATGGAAGAAGTTATCAATCATTTTGTTGTTCAGAGATCAAGTTGAAGAATTTTTTATATAAATAAAAATATCTTTCTTTTTTGTATTTTGAAATTGCTATTCAATGTATATTATTATTTTATTTTTATTTTATTGAAGCATATATATATATATATATATATATATATATATATATATATATCTAGTATATATATATATTATATATATATATATATATAATATATAATATTATATATATATATGATATAATTTAAATATATATATTATATATATATTATATATATATTATATATAAATAATATATATATATATATATATATATATATATATATATATATATATATATATATATATATAATGCACTAAGAAGATTACGATAGGTGATAATCCTTCTCAGAGAATAGTACTAAATGTATCAAGGAATAATATAATGGGTTCGGTATTTTACACATAAATACATTTATAAATTTAAAGTAAAGTTTAATATTTCATGCATAAATACAATCATAAATTTAATGTACAATATAATAAATAAAATAATATAATATATTAATAAATATATTAAAAAAGTATAGATCTAAAGTTCAATGTGTTCAGATGGACAATCTAGGGGGCATGTCTAGTGTATAAGAATTTGATAACAAGAGGAATGAACGTATTAAGAGAGTTGTGTGGTGTGAAGAAAGGGGTTAATGAGAGAATAAATGAAAGTATGTTGAGATGGTTTGGTCATGTGGAAAGGATGAATGATAGCCGGTTGGTTAAGCGGATGTATAGTGGAGAGTGTGGTTGGGAACAGACCGTCTGGGAGACCGAAGAGAAAGTGGATTGAGTCGGTGAACGAATGACGAATGTCTGAAGGAGAGAAATGTGAGTTTGGCAGAGGCGAGAATAAAGGTCATAAGGAGTGAATGGCGGGGGATTGTGAGGGGGGTATGGTTGTGGCCCACCTGGGCCAAGGGATGAACCCTTACATTGACGATCTACCATGGTGAGGGTCCGTGCTGTCCCATAAGCTTTAGCGGTGGAATTTTTCTGACTGCGAACGAGTTTTCTCACTAATAATGGTACTGAGGGGGCGGTAAGGCTGGGCTTTCTTTTCGACTTTTGTCATTCTTCCACTGCTTTTCTTTTCCGATGCTCGTCACGCACCTTACTCCCATTCTTGGGAAAATAGAAGGAAAATAAAGAAGAAGAAGAAGAAGAAGAAGATTAAAAAATATTTATACGGTTATATTAAAATATATTAAAATATATAATAAATATAATATATTAATTATGATATATTAAATAATATAATAAATGTTTAAACTTATTTTTGACCAGCATACTTTTTGACTAGTATATTTTGACTCCTTTTATACGAGCGCTTAATAAACGCGGCGTTAGAAACGCGGCGTTAGAAGCGCGGCGTTAGAAGCGCGGCGTTAGAAACGCTGCGTTAACGCTAACGCTAACTATTAACTATTAACTATTAAGTATTAATTGCTATTAGCTAATAACTAATATTAACTAATAAGTATTAACTATTAGCTAATAACTAATGACTGTTAACTATTAACTATTAACTATCAACTATTAACTATTAGCTAATAACTATTAACTATTAACTATTAACTATTAACTATTAACTATTAACTATTAACTATTAACTATTAACTATTAACTATTAA
>JABUQX010089725.1:12500-17500 GCA_015478945.1 Trachelipus rathkii
ATTTATCTTTAATATTAAACGAACGACCATCATACATTTAATGACACTAATGGTTTCAATATAATGTATTCAGACTTATAAATGTTTTTTTTTTTTTTTTTAAATATTGATTGAGCAGTATTTTTTACACCAATTCTCCCCGCGCTGCTGCCTCCCGCCCAGCACCCGAAGTAGCTCTCAAAATTTCTCGGAACCCCTCCGGAGCCGCTGTCTAGAAGTCGTGAACTTGTCGAAAACCAGAGCCCAAACAAAGACGACTATGCGTCACTTTAATGCTAAACGCTAACAGGGCATACTTTAGTCTGCGAGTAGTTTGATTTCAAGAATAACTTAAACCGAAGCTATCAAAAGCAATTTAAACCATCCAATCGAGAGAAAGATGGTGGAACATTGAACACAACACATATACGACTAAGCTACTCAGCTGGAACATTGACTTCGTACAAGTTAAATAAAGTCATCCAACTGTAAAGTGCAAGGGAACTCGGATGTAGTTTAAAGCGGTGTACGACACATAGAAGTATAAAATTGTTGCCAATCACAATGATAAGCGTAAAAAAAAGAATGGAATTGAGAGAGAGAGAAGGAGAGGAGAGAGAGACGAGAGAGAGAGAGAGAGAGAGAGAGAGAGAAGGAGGAGAGAGAGAGAGAGAGAGGAGGTGTCACTATCGATTCCCTAACTCTCGATTTTTTTAAAATTAGGGAAAAAAAAATTGTTGAACCGTCTATGAATAAATTATAAAAAATAATATCTTTACGCAATAAATGACACCCCTCCAAAATGTTTTAATATTTATCTAGCATTTAAACCGTCGTCCTCGTACTCCCAACAGCATTGATGAATCAGAGAATTGGCTATTAACTTATGAATGTGAATGATTGCTTATAAATTGAATAAGAGAGAGAGAGAGAGAGAGAGAGAGAGAGGAGAGAGAGAAGAGAGAGAGAGAGAGAGAGAGAGAGAGAGAGAGAGAGAGAGAGAGAGAGAGAGAGAGAGAGAGAGAGAGAGTCTTGAGAAAAAGCCATAAAAGATCATATTCGAGAAAGTTGAAGAAAACCTATATAAATGTTTTGTTTTATATATATAATATATAATATTATATATATATATATATATATATAGTATATGATATAGTTATATATATATATATATAATATATATATATATATATATATATATTATAATATATTATTATATATATATATATATATATATATATATAATGTATTAAACGGTCCAGTGGCGTAACTAAGAGTCATAGGGCCCCCCCGCCAAAGTGAAAATGGGGCCCCTTGGACCATATATATATTTATATGCTATTTATCAGATTATATATATATATATATATATAATATATCTATATATTATCATATATATAATATATATATATATATATATATATACTATAATATATATATATTATTATTAGTATATATATATAATATATATAGTATATATATATATATATATAGATATATTATTACATTTAGTATAGTATTAGTATATATATATATATATATTATATATATATATATATATATAATATATATATATAGTATATATATTAATTAATATATATATATATACATATTTTAGTATATATATACTATATATATATATAATATTTAGATATTAATATTATATATAATATATATTATATCATATATATATATATATATATCTATATATATATTATAATATATATATATATATAATATATTTATGGCTTATATGCTATTTATCAGATTAGTACTCCTTTTTATTGGAGAAATTAGATATTTGCATAAAAAAGTAATGACATTTTTGGAAAGAGTATGTAAAAATGAGTATAAATGTTCTTTAAAAGGGAAAAAACATGTATTAAAAACTTTTCACTTTTTTGTACAAAAATTTAATCAAATTCTCAAAAACATCTTTTTGCATTCTGCTTCCAAATGTATTATTACTATTTTTACTTAAATATCTAATTTCCCCCTCCCCTCCTCCAAAAAATAAGTATCAATCTAGTTAATTTATATATATAAGTTATATATATATATATTATAGTACAGTGTTTTCAAAGGTTTGAATAATAAAAGATAAGTATATAAGTATATTATTATAACATTAGTGATATATATATATATTATATAGAGGTTATATATATTATAGTCGATGATACTATAGTATAGTATATGGTATATATATATAATTTGTCTTTCTTTCTCTCCAGAAGGATTCTTCATCTGTCAGCCGGCAGCATGCTTCTCTCCAGACGTCCGGTCTCCTGCAGCTGTTCTAACGTTGCTTCAGACGCCTCTCATATTTTTGGGTAAGCTGACAATCCTGTATCCAGAGAGTCCTCCCCGATCCGCGCATGACTCTTCTTCGGTCTTCCCTTGGTCTTCGTGCCTTCTGTGTGTCCATTCCCCATACTCTTTGTTCAGGCAGTTCTGTCCTGCTCCAATCTCCTACGAGATGTCCACCATTCTACAATTCTCCCACATCCATCTCAGTAGTCATTTTCTTCACATCCCTAGTTTGCTTCTCTATAACTTCATTTCTTAATTCTGTTCTCTACTACTTTCCAATCATTCTAGTTCTTAATATCCTCATCTCCGCCGCTTGTATTCTACTCTCCCCTCTTCTCGTTGTTGTCCATGTTTCCTGCTCCGTACAGCAGTGTCGGAGTCAGTATGCCTTGTATTAAAATCATTTTTTAAACGTCGTATTAGCCGGTATGTTTCTATGTTTTCATCAATAGTGGGCGATGACCACTTTCAAATAACTAATCCATATTTTCCATTCTTCGCGCATAATCAATTCCCCATAACCTTTCTCTTTTTTGTTTAATACATCGCTCGCGATATAATTGCAGGTATTTACCGCCTTCACCTCTTCTCCTCTCACCATCATTCTCATCCTTACCTCATTCTGTGCACTCGATAGCATGTTAATAACTGTCTCTGTATGGTTTCAGTTTTCATCCGCTAGCTTTACCTCCTCAAACTCCTCCGCAACAACTCCACACCGTTCTGCGAATCGTCCTGTCCCTGCTTCTCTCAGGCTACGCCACATGTGTATGCGGCACAGAAGTCGTAGCCGCTTATTGCCATATGTCCCTTCAAATCTCCCAGTCGTCGATTCTTTCACTTTCCTTATCACCACGTCAAATATAATATATAAACGCAGTGGTGATAAGAACACTTACCACCTGGCGTTCACTCCATAGTTTTTCACCTCAAACCGAATCTGATACTGGTCTCTCGTCTACTCAGTTCGTACACGATTACACGCTTGCTTTGTCATACATAACTTATCCTATCTAGCCTATCTTTAAAGTCTACTCCTTCACTGCCATACAGTATCTTCCACATAGCTTCCAGAGCTTTCCTTGCAACCTTGATCGAATGCCTTTTGCAGATCGAATGAAGGATAGCAAAGATATCTTGCCATTATCCAGCATTATCTCACGAGACATGTCACTCAGTGTGAATGAAGAGGTCCGGTATGCGTGTCTCTTACCCCTTACTATACGCGTACTGTTCATCTCCAAGCGAGATGCCTTGGCTCTATCATTCTCTCTCAAATCATCGCTCTCAATATTCTTTCGGTAGTATATTCGTCAGATGGGGTCCATGACAGTGAGAATAATCTGCCTATAATGTAATTTATAGCTTCCAGCATCGTCTTTACCTTGTTATCATATTCGGGTATTATTTTGTTTTGCCACGACAGCATTTCCGGGGCACCTTTGCCTCTCTTCCATACACTTGTTCCATTACAACTGATGATCTCTCCCTTTCAGCTCCTCTTCCCCTCCAACACCAACTGCCACGCAGCGACTTCCATACCTCCTCCTGAGGCTACTCACCACTTCTTCATCCTTGTGCTATTGCCTCTTCAGTATTCTCGCACCGTTATCTCCTCCGCCTTATACTTTCTTCCTCTACGTGTTTCATTCTGATCTGCAGCTTCTTCTCTTGTTCTCTGTATTCTAACATTTACAGATAGCATTCATAGGTATAGTTACGAGATTGCGGTCCATCTATCATTTCTCTTCTCCGGTCTTCATAAGAATCTCGTCCAGTTTCAATTTTTATAATGTCTAGTTACGACTTTTGGGTTTTTCATACGCCTTTGCGCAGTCTTATATATATATAATATATAGTATATATATATATATATATATATATATAATATATATATATATATATATAATATAATATATATATATTATTATATATCCTATAGGTAAGATGACGTAGATAATGTGTATATATAGTAAAGTATAATTTATAATATTATATATGATATATATTATACTATATATATATCATATAATATATAATATAATCTATATATATATATATATATAATATAACCCGTTTGGACAAGAATATTAGTATGATAAGAATGTTAACTTTAACCAAAATTCGTGAGTATCTGTTTCTCGCTTGTCAAAATATTCGAAGATTGAATCGCTTTTAATAGGTTTTAGCCAAAAACGTTTTTGCTCATTGCTCATGAATTTTATTACAAGCATTCTTTCAAGATTGAAGAGTACGACTACTGTTTTCATTTTCAAGTGCTTAATAAGCCAAATGGCACTAGCCTATGTATTGTGTCATATTGTTTCCGTATAAAGAAGTTTTTGAGTTAGCTCTTGAGCTTGTTGAATAAGACGACACGTTCTTAGATCTAGGCTGTTGAGATACCAGATGGTTACTGGTAACGTGTCAAATAACGAAAACTGAACTGGCTTATTTAACTGGCACAAGTCACTGGTAAGCTACTTTGCTAAGCAGAGCTTTTTCTACGTAATAAAAAAAGGTTTTTTGGTTTGCTAAGATCTTTACATAGTTAACATATTTTTCATTCTTCAACTTCTGTAGTCAATAATGCCTTTGCAAGGTGATGTTCATATACACGAAAGATAAATCTAAATGTATTTTTTTTCTACCATTTTGTAGCCTTTTATCTGCAACTTTTCATATTCGTAGCATCAAGATAGTTGCTT
>JABUQX010089725.1:22500-25000 GCA_015478945.1 Trachelipus rathkii
CCTCGGACTTCTGTCACCAAAAAACGTTGTTGATCCAAGTAAGTTACAACGCCAAAGAAAATACTGGAGAGACAAACAGTCAGAGGAGCATTTGCTGCAACACAGAGGTATGGTCTGCATTGGTTTCGATGGAAAAATAGATGAAACACTTGTCGATACTGGAGGTGTGCGTAGAAAAGTTAGAGAAGAACATTACGTGCTAGTGTCATTTCCAGATGCATGTTACATCGATCACGTTAGTCCTAACTCAGGAAGATCTCGAGATGTATTTAATGAAATTCTGGGTATTATTGAACGAACAAGATCTACAGAGACTTTAAGAGCAGTGATTTGCGATGGAACTCCTGTGAATACGGGTAACAAGAATGGAATAATCACACTGTTGGAGTTACATCTTAAAAGACCACTTCAATGGCTCATATGCATGTTGCATTTTAATGAACTGCCACTCAGGAAGTTATTTAGTGTTGTTGATGGGAAGACAACTGGCCCATCGTCACATGAAGGACCTATAACCAAACTGCTCTCATTTGATCCTCAGACCAAACCCATCATTAATTTTCAACCAATTCCAGGCTCTGTAGTTGATGTTCCTGAAACAGTTACGAAAGATCTAAGTTCTGACCAGCTGTATTTACTAAAAATCTGTTTATTAATTCAGCAAGGGGTACAAAATGCAGATCATAATAATATGCGGTATTTGAAAACTGCACAGCCGGGTGCCTTAAGCCATGCAAGGTGGCTAACTAAAGCTAACAGACTGCTTCGATTGTACGTTTCAACAGAATCCGCATCTGATGATCTGAGGCGTTTGGTACGATTCGTACTGAACTTCTATGCCCCCATATGGTTCTATATCCGCTCCCATCCCTTCTGTCAAGATGGTGCAAAGAATTTTCACTTTATGGTATCACAGTATCAAAAACTTTCTCCTGAGGATCAGAACATCATTTCTCCAGTGCTTCTAAACAACTCCTATTTTTGTCATCCAGAAAACTTGTTGCTAGCTGGTGTTGCAGATGAACGGGAAACAATAAGAAGATTTTCATGTCAACAAATTCTTCAAGCAAGAAAGAAAATTTCCTCCACCAATGTGCAAGTTCGCTGCTTTGATAAAAGGCAGCTAAACGTCAATCTCAACGCCACTTCCTACATGGAACTGATAGACTGGGGGAGTACTCCTATCACCCCCCACCTCTTCTTGATGATATTAGTGATGATATTTTGGTTAGTAATCAACAAATTCTCCTACCAAAGTATCCGTGTCATTCGGTCGATGTTGAAAGAAATGTCAAAGATGTTTCCGCTGTTTCTAGTAGGGTCGTTGGTCATACTTCTCGACATGGTGCAATACTACAAACCAAACATTCTCGAATCGAAATACCTTCAGTACAGACAAAATCTGATTTTCTATGAGATTTTGTACTATGCAGGTTGTTTAGCATGTAAGAATGTAAGGATATTTAAGCTATACTGTATATCTTGCTATATATATATTTTTTTTTTTTTTAAATAAAAAGATTCAAGGTAAAGTTGGGGTATGAAAACAAATCTTGAAGAACTTACTTTTAACACATTTCAGTTTGTATCTGAAGTGAGCACCAAAATAAAGTTGTTTCAAATCTGCACACAACTTTTGTATGTTTTCACCCGGCTTATATATATATTTCTATATATATATTATATATATATATATATATATATATATATAATATATTATGACGGACATAATATCCTCATCCGCATCCGCATTTGCTGAACATCCGCACCTAAATTGACGATCCGCATCCGCATCCGAATATGCGGATATCCGCATCATGCATCCGCATCCTCTTTTGAAATATGAGGATGTTGAGGATGTTTCAACATTTGATTTGATTAAAAGATGTCATATAAAATAAATATTTAATTGGCATCTTATTAACATTGGGAGTTTTATCAGGGAATAATGTGAAATTTGAATTTCGATATCTGCAACATATATAAAATACTATAATTATTCATAAAATAATATATATTATAATATATATATAATTATGATATATAAGTATATAAATATCGATAATATAAATATATAATAATATATAATATTAATTAATTATATATTATATAGTATAATATATATATAACGTTATATATATATTATATATATATAATATAATATAATATATATACGCTAATAATATAATAATTAATATATATATATATTATATATATATAGTATATATATAAATATAATATATATATATATTATAATCATTCTCATTGTTATGTTCCATCACTATATTTTATAAAGTATATATATATAGATTTAGATATATATATATAATATAATATATATATTATATATATATAATAATTAATATATATATAATTATATATATAAATATATATAATATATATATAATCAGTCATGATCATGTCATGTCTGTCACTAATATATTTATAATTAATATATATATAATATATATATATAAATTATATATATATATAATAATAT
>JABUQX010089725.1:30000-40171 GCA_015478945.1 Trachelipus rathkii
TCTAGTGACAATATGTATAATATATTATGTATGTATGTATGTATTATGTATATATATTTTTTATTTATATTTATTTATATAAAAGCCCCTCGGCTACCTCATGGATAACTTAGTGAAGCACCAGCAAACAAAGCGAGTGCCAGGTTCACAAACCTAGCTCAGGATGGGAGAATGTGTCTTTTCTCTCCTGGGTGGCTTCCTCTTGATTGGACTTTTTTTATTTTTGTTTTTTTGTTTTACAGTTGTCACACCACTCACGGGCAAGAACCCAATTTTCAAAAAGGGGCATTAAATTTATAAGTTATTATTTCTATTAAAAAGATAACTAATATATTATTTATAATATTATAAAATAAGAAATATAAATATAATAAAAATCTATAATATATTATGGACTGAAATTCTTAATAATAATATTTCCAAATATAAAAAATATATAATATATATAATATATATATGAGTAACACCCCATCCATATATATAGCATCTTCCCTCAGTATCGAGTGGTAAAGTTATATCTGTAAACATTAACTAATATCTAAATATAACTATATATAATAATTAAAATTAAATTAAATATAATATATAATTAATATATAAATAATCAATTAATAATTTAACATTAAATAAGTAATATATATAATATATATATAAATAATAAATATATATTATATAATATATATATTAATATATAAATAAATTATATATTATATATGTAAAATACGATATATGAAAATTTAATATAAAAGTTAAAATATCAATATTCTTGGGAAAGGAAGACATTAATTATAATATAATAATAATATAATAATTAATATACTAATAAATAAAAAATTATAAATTACATAATGAATAATAAAATTAAAATAATAATATAAAATATATAAATAAAATTATTATGATAATTTCATTATAACATTATAGAATTTAAAAACGAAGACTAATTGAATCGTAACATTAACATATATAATTTTTGTAAATAATCTACTTAATCCACGATAATTTTAAACATTAAATAATCAATAACTTTGAAATACTATATACAAAATGCAATCTCTTAGAATTCTAATTCTTTAAGGTATATATCATATATTCATTACGGTTTAAAGTCCAGTAATTTAGCAATATACATTAAACTTATATAATGTAAAAAATTTAGTTTATTTTACAAAAATACATATAATTAAATATAATCAATATATTTATAAATAAATTAAAATAATATATAAATATTATATATATATATATATATTAAGAAATAAATATAAATAATTTATATATATAATATATATAGTAATATATATTAATAATTTTAATATATTATATAATTATTATATATATATAATATAAATAATAAATATTATTTAATATAATTATAATATATATATAATATATAATAAATATATATTATAAAATAAATTATATAAATATATACTATATATTTATAATATATATATATATATATATATAATACATACTATATTATATACTTAATATATTTATATAACCATTATATATATAATTATCCACACAATTAATCAAATTGAAAACTTAATCTTTTGGAGAACTCACAAGAAAATTTAAAAGATTTAACACTTATGAGCATAGTATCCATGTCATCCCGTTTATAATAGGAGTTTAGATACGAGAGAAAATATTTAAATCCCAATGAGAAAAGAAAGTAGGGTAAGGTTGTATATATAGTGGCTGAAAATTAAGAGAAGTAAAGCAGTGTTGCAAACGTGTTGTTAAAGGAAAGATGTCGGAAGATAATTGAGAGATCTTAGAGACCAGAATTTATATTTAATGATTGCAAATGTGTCATTTCGAATGCACTTGTGGGCTTGAGCACACACAAATTAATTATGCGAGAATGAGAGCGGTAGAGAGGCATGTAATTATAGTTGTAGATTATAATTGAATCAAGCTATATGAATTTCCCTGATGTCTCAATAAATCGGGAAAACCAGAGCAGGCGATTATTTAAGTTGAGAAAAACACGCGATTTTGTCTGCACTTTCCGAGGATTTGAAAAGTGAAGTAATAGTGCGTCCCTATTCAACGCGAAAAATGTGCAAAATCATGTAAACATAACAAAGAGAGCCAAGTCACATCCCTTATTTATCTCACTATAATTACATGCCCTCTCTCCCTTGAAATAGAGACTCTCAGCCAATAGAAATGGTGATTGAACTTCTAAAAATAGTTAAAAAAAAAAGTTTGTCATGCTAACCTGCCCCATCTCTGGTCGTATAATATTGCTAATCACTCAAATACAGCGTCCGGCCTAATGCGTTTAATTTTGTGCTATCTGGTTCTTTACTCTCTACGTTATATTGCGAGAAGCAGAAAAAATAAAACCATATACATTGTTTAAACTTTCTATTTAATCTAATTAACTGCATGTTGAATAATCCAAATGATAATTAGTTATCTATAGGACGTTGCTTTAACAAATGATAAATCGTGCGTTTGCAATTTGTAACCTTTCTTTACAGTCAAGTCAGTAAGCGTCCATTATGAGAAACCAGAGTGTATAGAGCTCATAAAGTCCTTATCTTTGTTAAATTTAACACACGAAAGAATATTAAATGATTTTTTTAAGAGGGAAACAAGACATTCTACTCACTGTCACATTAGAGTACCTTTGAATTAAGATAAGTACTAAGACATACTGTAAAACTTTTCACTAATTTTTTTTGCTCTGATCTTGCTGATACCCCTTTTCATCTGCTTCTATTAAGAAATCTCACAATTTCTATAATAAATTGTTTAGTGAGGTTTTTGGAGGGGACCGTTCCATCTTGCATTGGATGATATGAGATGTATATGTAGTGAATTTTTCGTACACACACATGTATTGATCAAGGTATAAATCCTATTAGACGATGGAGTGAAAACAGATGGAGGCTTTCTTCTGCACCACTTAATCTAACCCTCCATATAATGCATATTAGTAGTAGATATTGTAAACGCAAGAACATGTTTAGTTTTATTTTATACTTAATTGTATAATTCCACCATTAAAGTTCTAAGACTATTTAGGAATTCAATAAATGAGTGAATGCAGAGAGCAGATATTAGAGAAGGGTAAACCCCTCTTTTCTTAGCCCGAAATACATCACCTAAAAAAAGTATAAAAAAAATATGTACCTAGAAATAACGAAAGAGTCTTATGAGAGTAGAAGATGTCTGTCTTCATATGTTAAACCCTTTCACTCTCTCCCAACTATCCCCCCATCCATTCGATTATAGAATAAGCCTTTCCGATAGAATGAACTTAGGATACGGATCACCATCCGTCACCCCGGCCTAAGCGGGTAGCCAGGAATAAAGTAAATAAAACTGAGCTGACTGCTTGATTAATGTGAGCTATGCATTCTCCAACGATCTCCTTTGTTGATAGAATGAGTTTTATGTTGTAATTTTCTTCCCCATATCGGGTGCTATATTGCATGTAGCCTACGGAAGAGCATATAAATATTATATATAGTATATATATAAACCTATATTATAGTATAAGTGAGTATAATTATATTAGTGAAAATATAATAATAAAGTGAAATATTAGATAGATAATATATAGATAGTGTAATATATTAGTAGTTAATTAGAGTATAAATTAGAGAGAGAGCAGATGATAGAGATAGAGATAGAAAGATATATATATACTATATGAGTATATATATATATACGATATATTATATAGTATATATATAGAGATATAGTATAGAGTATATGATATATATATAGATATATAAGTATATATACTTTATATATATATTAGTAATCGGTCAAGATAAAATAAACCGGAGAATTTATTTTATTATATATAATTTGTAAGAGTATATATATATATAAGATATATAGATATATATATATATATATATATGATAGATATATAATATAATATATGACCTTATATATGATATATATATATATCTCAAAAAGCCTTTGGGCCAGTCTGAAGGACGCGCCCCAAATTATGCTGAAACATTTTAAAAGAAGCATTTTGAGAGATGTTAAACCTGAATGATTACACTTAATGGAAAATGGAGTACTAATGCAAGGTATATATACTTTTCAAATTACTATTGTGTATATAATAATAATAATAAGAATAATAATAATAACAATAATAATAATAATAATAATAGATAATAATTAATAATAATAATAATAATGCAGTAAATATTTAGTTTTATTAGTGAGAAATAATGTAAACGGAAAATCATAGTTTAAAAAAAAGAAATCATACGCATATAAGAAAACTGTATGAGGAGAAGAAGAATGCTAAGCAATATATATACATAATATACTATATATATATATATTATAATATATACTATATATATCATATTATATATCATATTATATATATATATATGAAAATAACAATCCGAATATATATATATATATACTATTAATATAAATAGATATATGATTAATACTGTACTATATAGTATATAATGATATATATATATAATCATTAATATATAATAACTCAAAGATATATCTCCATATCTCCATTAATAATATCGATCAAGAATAGTATATATAGATATTATATATATATATATACTATTATATATAGATATATATATATAATATGACGGTACTTAGTATATAATACCTATATATATTATATATAATAATATATATATAAATAGTGAATAAGTATATATATATATAGTAATATATATATATATATAGATATATATATATATATATATATATAAATAGAAATATATATATATTATAATAATATAGTAGTAATATATATATAGTAATAAATATATATATATATATACATATATATAGATATATATATATATAATATATAATACGGTCGAATATATATATATAAAATACTATATATATATATATATTATATATATATAATACTATATACCTTATATATATTATATATATATATATAAGTATACTATACCGTATATACTAGATATGATAGTAAATATATATATAGAATATAGTATACACTTAGTAAATCGTATATACCTGAGTAATCATTAGCTACTAATCTGGCTAATGAGGTATATATATATATATATATAACTTCGAATATAAACATGCACGTCGTACAATGGACTATATACGAATAATAATATATTATATATATATATATATTATGATATAATATATATATAATATATATATATAGATATAATACTATATATATATATATATATATTATATATAATATATATATATAGTATATATATTATAAATATATATATATATATATATATATATAGTATATATATATATTATATATATATATATATATATATATTATATTATATAATAATAATATATATATATATATATATATTATTAGTGAGAATATAATATATATAATATATATATATATGATAATATATAATATATAATATATATATATATATATAATATATATACTATATATATATATATACTATATATACTATAATACTATAGCTATATATAATATATAATAAATAATATCGCGTATATAGCTAATACTTTACTATAATATATATATTATATATATACAATATATGAATTATTAATATACCACTATATATAAATACAGTAAACGCGATATAGTATACTATACGTATTCATAATGATATACGGCTCATACTAATATATAGATATTATATACTATATAATAATAGATATTATATATACTATAATATATATTAGATATAATATATATATATATATATATATTAATATATTATAATATATATACATATACTATATATTAATATATATATATATATACTATACTATATATTATATATAATTATATATATTATATATATATATATAGATAGTATATATATATATATACTGAAAAAAAGTATATAATAATAAATATATTTAGATATAATATATATATATCACAGATATACTATATATATATATATATATATATCGATCCAATACATATATCACTAAATATTATACCCTATATATATATATATACATATAATATACTAATATATATATATAATATAATGAAATATATATATATAGATATACTATATATAGTATATTAATAATAATATATATAATATATACTCACACGAATATATATATATATACATATATAGTTAGAATTATAATGAATTAAAATTAAAAGGTAGTATTATGACAAATGAAAATATATAATGTCTGAAATATTTTCAAAAAATAAAACTAATATGCATAGTACTATATGAATATATATAAGAAAACAGAGCCCCTCTCCCAAACATTAATATCAAAATATCGTAAGAGTGATACGATGCGCATAATTCCCCTGCCCAACCCTCCGAACACCACTCCCTTGTGCAACCATTCTGAATCCACACAGCCAGTACCGTGAATATCTATGAAATACAACCACTAACACTCACAAACAGCACCAGCTCCAGCACCTCAAGAATAAGGGCAGCCGAAGTCGTGTCCATTACTTCGCACTGAAAACGAGGATACCTAGAACGAAAATTGCAAGAACTTTACCTTCTCCACGGGGGAACCACCCTCTAATCCGCCCCCAGAAACAACTTCCACACCCCTCCCTATCAACAGATAGCACATACCCAAATCCTCCATTCATATTGGAGGCCACATTAAACGCCACGCGAGCACCAATGGCGCGTATTGGTACGAAGACTACCCAGTCCGATTCCACGTCTAACCATATCGCTTAATGGAATTCGTATTACGTATCCCTGAATATCCTTAACTCAAAAAAACCGGCCCACCAAATCCCCTCCCCAAAGCCAACCAATTCACCCACCTCAGCCCAGAGCGTTCACATTTGGTCCCCCTCCCTACAGTGCGACAGGACTAACTGGGATAGCAACCACCGACCGACAATCAGATCATCTCCACATCATATCTCTGACCGTCCGCCCCCCGCCAAAACTCCCAAAAAAAGACCACCACATTCACGTCAATTACAAAAAAGCTAACTGGACTGAATTTACTAACCATATTGAATCCCATAGTAAACCCTTACCACAATACATAGATACATTAACCATCAATTAAACACCTCCATCAATCATTTAAACAACACAATGCATACCAAACTCAGCAGCAATCTTCTATCATACCTATAGGCGTCACAGGAAATCTACCAATCCCAAAACTATTCCCCCGAAAAATCGAAGTCAACTTATCTAAAACAAAGAAGAAAACTCCCTCGAAAACCAGGACCATACGACCACATTAACCACTAACCAAATAACAAACCTAAACACTCGGATCTCTAATCTCATAACCAATAACACTACTAAGCAAGTTTTACAGAATACTACAAAACAACATCTCACGCAGTTAGATAATTAAGAAAACTGGGCAGGTTATCAAAGAAAACTAAACACGACTCAGCAAAAGCAACCACCCCCTTCCCACGCAACACGAATCCGCGAACACCCTTGAACCTACAGAACTCCCTCCCTTCCTCAACCAACAAGCAGGAGCAGCCTCGCAAAACACTACGCGTAAAATATCCTCCCGTGAAAGCGCGAAAGCGTCAACTCGCGCATTCAAAGGTTAACAAAAAGAGAGAGAAGAGAAACAACTTACAAAAAAGCGTTCCCTCAGATCACAAACACCTCCCAGCTCCTTTTACCCCACGCAACATGATATCAGAGACAATCAAAAACCGCTTAAAAAATTCACCCAGCAAGCCAGTACCAGAGCATTAATCTACAAACTTCCACCTGAAACCAGCCTAGGGAAAAGCCAATTCTACTCATTCAGCCAGAAAAAAGACTCTTAACAAACCTGGGTACTCAATTACCTAGCCGCGAAGGTGGAAACAAGCATGATGAATCCCAATACAGAACCCAAAACACGACACCATATTCCCCCACCTCCTATCGCGCCACAATCTCTCCCTTTCTCCACCATCAGTAAACTGCTGGAGAAACTAATACTAAGCTTAGATAACAACACAAAAAAAATAACAACAACAGAGCAACAGAACCTATACCCACAGAAGTGTCCAACATGGATTTAAAGCAGAATCATTGCAACAAAGCGAAACGAAAGGAGGCCCTCACGCTCGCTCAACACAAGCACGTGACAGCAGGCCTGGCGACCAAAATAGTTCCTGGGAGAACGATTTTTATGAGGTGAGCCTGTTAATGAGAATTGTCTCCTGAAATCCAAATCAAGCGCATTCATATTGCTCGAATCAGAGTCGGATGAGATTTGATAGATTACAGGAGCACGAACCTCCGCATGAGATAAATGTGCGATTAGAGAGCCATGGCATAGTCTCTAGCTTACATCCGCGGGCACCGAAGAAGGGAGCGGCAAACTAAGGCAGCATACAGAGACGAGCCAGAACTATTATGCCGAATTAAAATCCTTAGTGGAAAAAGTGATAACTCGGAAAAGTTAGCCTTCCTGATCGAAAGCTATTCTCAGTAAATTGCATAAAACCCGGATTGTAGTTGTGCATAAATTTGCTCAGACCTGCATTACACAACAAAAAAGAATAATTAAAACAGCCACGGATATAATACCATAATCAATAAATCTGTCACTAATCTCAGGTATACCAGTGTGAAGATCCCTAATGATGTATTCTTAACGCTTAACCAATCTTATGAAGTTATTAATTCCTCTGAGCACAAAATAGGCTGATCAGTATTTATCTACTATCACCAAAAACTCCTAATATTCATAAAAGATGAATAGAAAGTGTAAAACAAGTCCTATAGATTTTGTTATGTTTGCAAAATAACTTTTCAGTGAGCCGAGCAATGCACCCATTAACGCCGTTAGTAAAGTTCCTTACAATGCATATTTTGGAATAAAGCTAGGAGATCAAGAAAAAACCTTTGTTCCACATATGTGCTGCAAAGCCTGTATCATAGCCTTAAGGCGCTGGAGTAAGGGCAAAAACGAACTGTTTGTCATTTGGTGTACCTATGGTGTGCGATTGGAGAAGGCAAGGGACCATATTACAGGATGCTATTTGCCATGACCAAATCCTTCAAAGGTGAGATAATTTACTTACGATATAGTCCTTGACAAATCTAGAAAGCTTTATAAAAATTCTTTGGTAAGCCTACTATATATATATATCATACTAAATATATATAGTAACTATAAATAATACTATATATATATATACTATATATAATATATATATATATATATACTATAATATATTTATATATAATATAGATATATACTATAGTATATATTTTTTAGTATCGTATCGTATATTTATTTTTTGTATTTTTATTTATTAACTTCTTTTTTTATTTTTAAATATATATTTTATTAAATAAGCTAAATAATTTTTTATTTATCTTAAACCCTTTTTATCAAAGTATATTTTATATAATATATATATATATGTGATATACTAAAATAGAGGATAAATGTGCCTAATTATCTATAAGTATTTATTACGAAGCGTCCTCTAAATATGTTTATACCTTAAGAGGAATTTGTATTTCCCGTATTTAAAAATTAATGTGTGCGTAAATCTTCCTGGTATAATGAAAATTGGCGTGTCATAAAAACGTGATATTGATTGTAATGGAATAACGTAAGCTGTCGACTTCGAAATTTTAAATATCCTCCTATGTAATAAATTAGTAGGCGAAACCTTTTTTCAATGATGATCACCCTCAATAAGACAGAACGATAAGGCGAAAAGGCCAACTGTTAGTCTGAATCACCTGAGATAGAGTCTTAAGCCAACAGCCATTCCTATAAATCTATCAGAGTTCTAAAGAAGGAGTTTACTGAGAATAGACCTACTGAAAGAATGGCTCAACCTAAATGAAAAGGATCCTGAGTCTACAAGATCCAACATATCTATCAGAATGAAATCTATATAGAAGTGTCTATCATGACACAACACTCAGTATACAATTCAGCCTACGTTACAAACATCTACGCCAAGACCACTCACTCAAATTAAATTAAATGACTTGACTAGAGATCTCTTGGTCTTAATCTAACAGAGAACGCACAACTTGGCATCCCTACCGTACTTTCTATCAATCTATCTATCTATCTATCTATCTATCTATCTACCAATCGTATCATATGTCCCCTAGATCCGAACAAAACCACGTCCTCTCTGAAATAAAGACTAACATACTTTAGTCAGTTACCAGGTAATATTACCGAGAACGAGTAGTTT
>JABUQX010089726.1:0-15060 GCA_015478945.1 Trachelipus rathkii
CATTGTACTTCGTTCAGTTGGGTACGGGTGTTTAACCGTTTTCGCATTTATCGAGAAACGCTTTCGCATTTTCGTGCGCCGCTTCATATATATAAATATATATATATATATATATATATATAATATATACTGCTACTGCTGTAATATATATATGATATATATATAACATTTGGTAGGATCTTTCTACTGTAAATTATTTTGTGGACATGAGGTAAAAATTTGGTTATTTTTAAGTTTTTTCTATGTACGTTATCTAACAAGGTGTACAAAGCGCTCATGGTGCCAGATGCGAGTTTTTTAAACAATGCAAAGTGAAATAAATTATAAATATAAAAATAAATCACATTAAGTGAGATTATGATGCGTTAAGTAAGTTTATGCTTAGTTACGTTAATTTACATAGATTTAAACTTTCATATTTCTTTAATTAGCTTCTTTGTATTATAAGAGTTTGAAACGACTAGCAACTTTATCTTTATGCTTATTGGTTAAAAAAAAAAATACCTTCTAAACTGCCAAAAATACAAAATTTTAATAAATATACCTTTTTGGCGAAAGATCCTTCTGAATAGACATATATATATATATATATATATAAATATAAATATATATAATAATAATAATATATATATATATATGTAATAATAATAATATATAATATATAATATGTATATAATATGTATAACAATATGCATAAAATAGTTAATATATTCATATAATATGTATATATGGCAATAATAATAATAGGTAATAGCCAGTAATAATAAAATAATAAACCACAACAATATGGCATAATAAGCAATAATATAATATGTATAATAATATGTAATATCAATAATAATAATAATATGTAATAATAATAATAATAATAATAATAATAATGTATGTATCTTCTTCAATAATAATAATAGTAATATAATAATAGATAATATATATATGTAATAATATCATGAGAGTTCATTAGATACAATAATGTATCATATCAACTATATGTAATAACATATAATATATATATATATATATATCGCTGCTATATATATATATATGTTAAGGAGTAAGAATTATCTTCGTTATTGATGAACTATAATATTTATAATGTTCTTTAAGATCATTTAATGTATTTATTTCAGAAGCCATATTGTTAGTTGTATTAAGTGATGTATGCATAATTATTCATTTCAAATAGTTATTAAGACTTTATTAGCTTTATTGATAAAAACAATGAATACGTATTGAAACTCTTAACATTTTTATCGTATTTCAAATATTTATACATATATTTAAAAGTTGTTTATGCATTATGCGTTTATACAACCATGAAAAAATATTAAGCAATTAAAAGAGTAACTCTCTCTCTCTCTCTCTCTCTCTCTCTCTCTCTCTCTCTCTCTCTCTCTCTCTCTCTCTCTCTCTCTCTCTCTCTCTCTCTCTCTCTCTCTCTCTCTTTCTCTCTCTCTCTCTTTATAAACTATGCTTAAATATAAACATGAGTTGAATAGAATGATCTTTACATTATTTATAGAAAGAAAAAAATATTCTTCGCAGGACATTATTATACAATATATAAGCAATGTATTCACCATCATTTGCTTGTAACAAGTAAAGAAAGTAGTGTAAAATTTCATTTTTTTTATACCCAACACGAATATAAATAATCTTAGATGAAAAATGCAGCATAAGAAAAAAAAACAATTTTAAATTTAAAAAAAACAAAAGAATAAAAGGTAAGAAAAGAAGATCCTATTCCTCTTGAATGTGAGCAAAATAGAAATAGGAAACAAATTCATGCAGAAAAAATCTTATTCTCTTTCTTTTCCATGTTTTTTTTGTTTTTTTTTGTTGTTTTTTTTTATACAAAGAAGAGTTTTAAAAGAGTTTCGTTCGGCAAAAAGAAACTTTTGTTTGGATCATTTTTGGACGAAAATAAAAATTAAATTTTTTTTTAGGGCTTCTTTAATTCATGTGGCGTTTTTTGCCTAAATTAAACGCATAATAACTACCTCATAGGTTCTACAAATTAATTTAAAAATATTATTATATTAAATACAATCACAGTATATATAAAATGTTTTGTAATAAATTTTGTTATGTTGACCCTGTGACAAACAAGATTCAAAGGTATAGCGTAATGTTCGAAAACGAACCAAACAAAAAAGAAGGTATTGCGTAACGTTTCGAAAAGTAGGATGGGATTGAATCAATTGTCCAACTTGCTACTGACTGAGAACTCTATGAAACAGGAACCACATAGCTTCGCACCATCAGCGCCACTTCACTCATGTACAATCGACATTGCATAGCATCTATGACATCATTCATATACTCGAGTACTATTGTTCACATATGTAGGAAACTGTGTGTATTGTTAGCAAAGCTTACCATTATTCACGCCACATAGGATACTTAGCATATTACATCTATAGGATTTGTCATTGCATGCGTTATACACCAATTCTTAGTTCAGGTTATGAATGTTAAAATTTATTGATTGAAAACTTTATTACCAATCAATATCCGTGGACCAGTCATGAATAATTAGGTTAGTTATGGTAAGTTATGATTAATGTTCACAAACAGATTACTTACACCGCAGGATTTACTTTACAATACTCACTAAATCATAAGAAATATATCACTGTAGAACTTCAACATAAAATAGTGTTTGAAAAAAAGTGTGAATAGGGACGTTCCTTATGCAATAAAACGTTAAAATACACATACAGCTATACTGTTATTCACTATACATATGAACACTTATGTAAATGTTAACACTGAGATATTTATATTAAAACGATATCTTATTAGTGTTTAATTAAACACCTACATCTTGATTATTATACTGCATTCTATTTAGGAAAGTATGTAACCATAAATATTCTATCTTATCAGAGTTATCTTATGTTTCATTAAACTATTATTGACTTGATACAAAACATTTAGTTACGTGCATTATATTACGTTGAGAATACAAGATCAAATCATCTAGTAACATTGTGAAACGAGAAGATTAATTTGATTTCATTGAACTAAGTTAAAATTTTCACTTTTTTGTAATATATAATTTTTAGTGATATCAATTTTTAATCAGTTTATGGATATAATTGGTATAGCAGAAGACTGATTATAATAAGCTGGGATGAATTTCAAACTTTAAAACGTGAAGTAAAAGGAGTGTAATTATAGAATGAAGAACACACACACCACACACCAATATAAACTTTCAAGTTAAGTATGGCACATAATCAGTAAGGTCAGCCCCTATACACCTGTTAATGTTGGACTTCGTTTATTTCGTGTCAAGGTAGTTAAATTTGATGTCCTTCTATCACCAAGCTAAGCAGCGTATGTTCTTACATATATTAGTACTCTTACACTTCGAGCTTACATGTTCTTAGTTCTTACCATGCACTTATATAAAGAATTAATGCAATAAAACTTAATATGTATATATATATTACAAGACATACTACTGCTAATTCCGATAACATCTATTGTGAATTTAATAATAAATTATTATTGAAAACAATGTAGATGCTACTTTTATTATCCACCTGAATCACGAATTAATATTGCAACTGGAGTCACAATCAATACTATAGATTCAATTATTTACCGACTAGTACGAATTAACGAGAAAATGGGACAGGGCTAAGAGTTTATGATAATGATGAGCTTATTCGGAGACTGATTCTTCACTGTATATTATCACTCATTATTTAGTGGGTAGTAACAGAACATGCAACATTGACAATCCATCACGAGAACACACACTACTATACTAATTATAACACCCATGAACACTGTCACCACACTTACAGATTATCGAGATCTGACCTCTCTTCTGTAAAAATTTAGCAAAAAAAAAAGTTTAAATAAAACTAAACTTCAGGCCTAAAAAAAGAAAAAAAAATATTCACAAAGTTGTATTAAAACACCAGACAGAACGAGTTTTAAAGTAAACCAAAAGATCACAAAAATAAACATATGTTCTATAACACAATAGAGAGTATCCTATATAGATAACTGTTAAAAGTTAGGTGCACAATAAATTAAAATACGAATGATTTTATAAAACAAAAAGTTTTAAAAGAAAAATATAAAATAAATAAACGTTTTTTAAACAAAAAGTTTTAAGCGCACATATAAAATTTAGCGGGACTACATAAGCCTTTTGATATAACAGCCTACGTACAAGAAAACAAGACACACTAGATTATCACAGAAATATCAAAATAAGTAAACAAACAATCGAGCTATAATCCATATAGACAAGAATCGAGAATATAATTTCATATAATATTTAATATTATACTTATAGAACATACTAGATCTTCGTACAATGTACCGAGCTCTGATATAAGTCGTTTCTGAGGTATACTTGACTGACATGTATACAGCGTATAAACGTCTTTAATGTTTAAAGCAGTTTTATTCTTGCACTAAGAAACCTGTTGAACCTTGGTCGTGTTGTTCATGGTGACCGTAGTAAAATACCTTATCTTCTATATACCCGGACTTGAGGTTCATGATATCTATCTGAATAATGATAATTCTTTAGTTCAGAGGCTTTTTGCAGGTATTAAATCAACGTATATGTATAGATAAGAATAATGTTTTTCATATCATGTTACGTCCTTGAATCTAGCTAGATTTAGAGTATTGAATAAAGTAATACGTGGAGAGTGTCCGATGTAAAATTTATTATCTCTAGATTGCATATCACTCTTTTATAGATGAATACATAACTACACAGGTTTGAGGAGAGCTATTAAGCTGGAAAATCGCGCGTGAACAAGAGTTTTACTTCTTTGTGTATAGTAACACAAAACGTGCTGGGTTACTTTACCTTATGTTGCACTAAAGAGGTATATCATAATGACTTTGTTTAAGATGTTCAACGCCGTATATTACTACATGTATAGCATAAGTATGTTAGTGTTTCTCGTCGTTGCAATATCACAATCATTAATCCAGTTTCTTAGAATAACATGCGATAGAGTACTACAGTTAGAGAGTAGGGTTTATTCTTATATAGGACTATTAAGATAAAGAAAACTTTGTCGCACTGCCACGAGCTGATATTGTGGTAATTCATTTCAAAAGGGGCACTAACTCCATGGTATGGCGCACGAGAATATACCTTTCATTAAATTATATACTATGTTCGTGCAAAAATATAATAACATCATGTTAGAGATTTGTTTGAAAAAGTGTGAATAACAAGTACCTAGTAATTACACGGATTTATTATCCTATGTAGTCCAGATCGTATGAAATTTAACGGCCTTGTTGTAATGTTAGATGTTTATTCACGAATCAAAGGAATGCTACACTGAGATGCTATTACAGGTATACGTAATTTAGACGCAAGTTCGCTCTTAATAAAATAGAGGGTCAACGGCGAGGAAACACGTATAAGCTATCTATGATGGAAATCTCTGTACGGTCAGCTCTAGCGATTACATATCGATTGATCAATCATCTGCGCTATGATACTAGCCTATAGAAAATAGAACAAATTAATAGAAAGGTTTTTGTTAAATTACTTTCAATACTGATGTGTTCATATTGTTATTAATCTCGCTCAACATAAGCTTAGAAACTTCCAATAGCGATGTGAAGAATTAGTGTAAGAAGAAGGCTAACTAAACGATTTTCGCTTATGCAAGCGTAGACGCTCGTTTTCAGTCGCACATGCTGAAAATACTGTTATATTCGAGGCTACTCTAATTATCAATAGCAAAAGGCGTGAGAGAATCTTAGGCTATCATATCTGAGTTGTACTGCAATTATACCTACTCCTCAGTGTCTATATTAGATAGTAAACTAGATAGTATATTGCGAATGTCCGAGTACAACATCCAAGACTTAAAGACGCCCCTTGTATTATATTGATGGTCGCATGTAACAAGGGCGATAAACGAGGTAAACCACACTTGAACAAATTTCAAATTATCCAACGCGAAAAGGCCTTTCTTTTTATATTACATATTAGTAATACATACATACCAGTCCTATGGAGAGAGCTTAGTAATTTTGCTCCGATGTAAATCGAGAATATATGGACCGCCCTGTATGCTGGATGTAAAGGTTTAGACATATGTTTGTCAAGAAGTAGAAGAATGCGTGTAAAGTCACATGCGCGATATACTATTCCTCCTCGAGAAACACATCTTAGGAAAAAATGAAGAGCGAAGATTTTAGTGTAACAAATTAAACTATAGAACTCTAAGTACACAAGCTAGTCAGACGACTTAACAATATCGAGATTAGCAACAACCTACATAAGATCAAATACATAAGGAAGAATGAAAAAAGCGAGCGAGTAACGAGGTCTTCAGCCAGTCATATATTAGATAGATTTGATTATGCTCTGGAACTCATGCCAAACTCATGGCACCCACTCAACATCAAACTCTCTAGAGGGAGTAATGCCAACAAACAATGTTTTAACAACGTAAAACCATAAAGGAGGCGAAAATAAGTAGAGTATCTCACGCACCATAACCACGGATCAAACGAAACCAGGTATCTATATATTAGATAAATATAAAGTGGAAATATTGCATAGTCGAACTGCTACTAACCCTCCGCCCAACTCACACGAATAAAATGTAGAGAGCAAGTGTGATGACTCCTTCTTGACCTGCTAAGTTTGAAAGTGAGATCTACGACACACCAGTTTATGGTGAGCAGTTGATTAATTATTATATATTGGTACAAGTCATTCAAATCATCTCTTGAATTATAAATTAACATGTAGAATCTCCTCATAATCTGTCATATTACTGAATTTACCTCTTGACCTGTATTTACGCTAATCAGCCTGGGATATTCAAAAAGGCTTTCCAACATAAGAACTAATATTTATATGCACTTAACGAGTTACTTGCACCACAAATATTTTACAGAAAAAGGTTCAGTTATATGATTATAATAATTATGACACTATGTGTTATATGGTGTTATAATTATTATAATTATACAAAAGGATATCCCTAATTTAGCCTAATAGTTATTCAACACATTTAACAGAGAGATAGAAGGTCAGATTATTCGTATCTGTATAGTAATAGCGAGAGTTTGTATGTTAGTATTCTCGTGATTATAATATTTGTACAATAGTAACATAGATATATAAAATTATAAATAATAAATAAAAATACTGAATATTATTAAAAATAACATTGAATATATTTATTACTTTAGTTATAGACCAAAAGTCAGTAATAATAAAATGTAAGGAATAATGTTATTTTTTAAATTCAACGAATAACCAGCACTAGATATCTATAAATAATGAATTCAAATGAAACTATTAAAAAGAGTATTTTTGAAGTTTCTGACTATCCAATTCTTCAGAATATTTCAAGAAACAGATAAAGATATTATCAGATGTATTATTTCTATCAATATACTAACTTACTGGAGAAGTAGAAGGCTAAAAGTGTCACGATCGATGTAAAACGCACAAGTATATACGACTCAATCACTAACCACAACGCACTAGGAACCTTGTATGTTCGCTGGAGAGATGAGTAAGAGAGGTTGCGGTCTGACTACTGTTTATGTAGAGCGTATGAACCTTACTGATTTACTTGATTTATGCTTAAGGTATGTAGTAAAACTAATGTTTTAACTACACAATTAAACTTCACAGAAAATCTTCAAAGCGTAGAAAGAGTTTTATGTATTCACAATCCTACATTATTAAAGTAGTTACAATAGATAAGTGGCAAGTACAAAGCACATACCACAAGACATAATCAGTTAAATAAATGAATTCGTATCAAAATGTGTTATCAATTATGAAAGAGAATAATTAAAGACCATGTATTGAATGCATTAATTGAGTCAGGAGGACGAGCAGAGATGAATATCAACAGATAAACATGTGAGAAAATATAAAATTTATACGTTCTCATAATTTATGATAATGATAGTAAATAATTATAGTAAATCATTGCAATTAAAACATAATATATATTTAAAAATAAAATTCTTTAACTAATCAAATACTGTACTTAATTATTTATTTTTTTTGCGAGCAAAGTATATGACTGGTATAGTTTTTTTCTTTTGATTTTTGATGATAAAAAATAAATATCTGTTTGAGATTATGTACAGAGAACACATTTGAGGCATCAGCTTCGCTGGACTAAAGTAATTATTCTTTGTAAAATATTGATTGTAAAACGTTAAATGTAAGCTTATTGCTGAGTCTTGTAATGCACTGACTATAGGCATTATGTCGCACAAATCTTTGCGAGACTCAATGTCATAAGAGAATAAGATATTTATAGGCTAGCCCCAAAAGTGTGTGTGTTCCGATATGTGATAATATAAGTATATGTAAAGTATGTATAGTATTATTATGGTATAAAGTAAATGTACATTAGTGAATGAATGGTATAATATCATTCTATGAGGATATATATTATATTATATGTGTATAATAGTGAATAAATTAGTTGGTGATGGTTGTGATTATGTGTAGTATTTGTAGTGATTGTTTAGTGTGTGACTCATATGATCTATTGTAGATAATATATAAGATTAAATGATAATATATTTAATAATATAGTATTTCTAATTCTTTTTACATAATATTGAAAATTATTAGTGTTATAATAATAGTTGTCAATAAGTGAAAGGTGTATAATTAATTTGTTTTAGTTTCTAAATAAAATAACAAATAGCATTAAATAAAAACCACTGAAGATATATAAAATATAATAAAAATATAAAAATAAAATAATTTAAAAAATTAATAAAATATAAAAGGAAATGGTTTTAAAAGGATAGAAAAGAATTAATAATAAATTCAAGTAAAATAATATAACCAATATAATAGACTATTTGATTACTATAAAAAAGAAGCAGATAAGAGAAAGAGTAACAAGAAATAAAAAAAGTCATAAAAACTACAAATAAAAAACACACTTAATGTTAATCTAGGAAAATAATATTCGAGGTACATAAAGTACAGGTACGATCAAGGTACGACCATGGTATCAAAACGTTAAAGTACACATAAAGCATATTACATTAAAGTCAGCTTGTCATATGAAACTTGCCAATATTGACATGTTGAACATGCACAGTAAATTTATAAAAGCAGTTAAATATAGCAGATAAAGATAAATGACAGTAAAAGCAGTAAAGTATAAAGTACATAAATAGTCAGAAATAATGAGTTAAAGAGTGAGACACAGTAAAGTCCATAAAATAAGTCTAGGTAAAACAAAACATACTAATCTCCCTCCATTGTATGTTAGGTCACAACCTCTATGATATATACTATTTATAATATACTGCGTTAAAGGATAAAATATCTAATATAAAATATATAATGACATAAGGTTAGCATAAAACATATGAGTTAATAAATAGTATATAAATAACATTAGAGTTTAATACAGCAATACATATCAACCAATCTAATTCAATCATCATCACAGTCCAACCCAACATAAAAATAAAAAAAGCAGTCTAAAAAACAAATATTAACCAAGCAGTCAAACATCGAGATCCTTCACCAAGAACCTGAGCAGCAAGGTGAGCGTAACAAAGCACACGAGACCAACATAAAATATATGGTAGAAACACATATGAAAGCAAGTAGAAAAGAACCCAGCCTTACGCCCCCTTTATAACCAATTAGTGAGAACTCGTCGCAGTTAGAAAAATCCCCCTATAAGCTCACGGACCGGCAATTTGAGCCCAACTATGACCTCTCGCAATGTGGGTTCATTCCTGCCCAGGTGGCTACAACCATACCTCCTCACAAACCCACCATTCACCTCCTGTTATACACCTTTTCTTCTCGCTCTGCCAAACTCACATCTCTTCTTCAGACATTCGTACTGACTCAATCCACCATTTCTTCTGTCTCCCATCCGCTCGATTCCCAACACACTTACACTATATATCCGTTTAATCAGAATCGTCTGTCATCCATCCTTTCCCATGACCAAACATCTCAAGACTTTCATTTATTCTCTCATTACCCCAATCTCCACACAAACAACTCTCTAATCAACGTTCATTTTCTCTTATCATTTTTTTCAAAATAACACGCCACAAGAATTGTCCAGGTAACACATCTGTAATTTAGAATCTATACCTCTTATTCCAGACCATGTCCCACTACTATACATTAACAGGGTCAACATAACCCTCATGGTAAGACCCTAGCGCACCAAGACTTAGTCCTTTACATCTACCTTAACGATTTAACATGCAACCAGCCACCTTAGTCCAGTTCACAATTTCTACTAGCATCCTGGCATCATCCGCTCCCTTTTCATTCAAAACATATACACTAAATATTAAATCAGACACTTTCCAGCTGCTCACCACTATACATAACTTCACACTGAGGTCTGTCCTCACTCACAACCAATAACCTTACTCTATCTACGTTTAACTTTCAAACCCTTCTTTTACACACCCTAACCAATCTCTCTAACTATCCTCCAAACTCTCTCAATCGCCACACAGAAACCAAAATCATCCATAATAATAGGTAAGGGATCCTCCACCTCGATACATTCTCCATCAGTCTATATACATCCCTTCACCCCACCTCTAGTTTCTTTCATACCCTTGATGGTATAGACAGGATTGGATACCGAGGAAATAAAACGATTCTGTGCCTATCCCCCCTTTCTATTAAATAATTCACTTTCGACTGCATTATTCTTACACACGCTCACATCGTCATACATCTGATTCATCAGAACTTACCACAAGCGACCGATATTCACTACCACCTCCATAATCACTATTAATCCATTATACGCCGTTGCAATCAGTAAATCTTAAATACATTTATCCTTCTCCTCCCCATATCCCAACATGATGTTTCAACTTACATATTGATCCACCACATCCCTAGCCAATTCTAAAACGCACCTATTCTACCAAATTAGTTCCCACTCTTCGCCAAAATAATCAAACATATACTCCCTATCACCACTCATAAATTAATTACCATAGATACTAGTTACTTTTTCCCCTTTAAGCGCTATAAAAAAGGTACTAATATACCTCCTCCAATCCTCGAACTATAACCTCCATAAACGTTTGTTATACAACTTCCAAATCCAATGAACACCATCTTCGCCTAATATAATATATATATATATAATTTATAAATATATAATATAATATATATATATTATATATTAAATATATATATATGGTATAACGTCCCCTATATATATTATATATATATATAATATATCTTATTTATGGTTTTGTGAGGTGAATCTAAGAGAGTTTAGAGGATGGGTAAAAGATTTGGAGGGGTGCTAAAATGATGGTCTTGAAAGTAAACGAGATAGCGGAGCGACTTTGTTCGAAAGTGAAAACATCCTCGTGAAGTTATCCTAGATTGGTGAGCATCTGGAACAATTGTCTGATTTAAATATTTAGTATAATAGTATGTTGAGCGACGAAAAGGAACGGATGAGTGCCTGAGTTATAGGTAAGTTTTGAATGCAGGAAGGAGGCTGGTGAATAAATCCTATGGATTAAAGAGACTAAGTCCTGTGGCGCTATCGTCTTGCGTGATGGTAAGTTGTAACCTGTGTTAATGTATAGTAGTAAGGACTATGGTCTGGCATAAGAGGTAAGATCTACATTACAATGTTACCAAATTTTACTTTCTACTTTTGAAAAGAAATTAAACAATGTGAATGAACGTATTACAGAGTTGTATGGTATGAAAAAAGGGGATAAAGAAAAATAATATGATAAGTAGTGTTTTTAGATGGTTTGGTCAGGGAAAAAGGATGATAGTCGGTGTTAAGCGGATGTAAGTGGTGAGTGTGTTGGACTCTGACTGCTGGAGAAAAAGAAAAGAGTGGATTAGTCATCAAAGAATGTCTGAAGAGTGAAATGCCGAGTTCTGAAGGAGCGAGAAATGGTGTACAATAGGAGTAAATGCAGGGTTTTGTGAGGTGGCTTGATTGTAGGACTGGTCCAAGGGATGGACCCTCACACTGATGAGAAGCCACAGTGGATGAAGTTCTAGGGTGGATATTGGATGTGACAGGCTCTCACTCATAGGTATAAAGCGGTAAGGCTGGGCTTCTTTTCGACTTTGTCATATTCTTCTACTACTTTCTTTTCTGATGCATGTGTTACCCACCTTACCCCAGTCTTGGGAAAAAAAGGTGGTTGAGTGAAGATAAAAGGAAATATATATATATTATATATATAGTATATAATCTATAATATATATATATTATATATAATATATATCTATATATAATATATTAATATTATACTATATACCACGATAATGCAAAATGTTATCGCGATAACCGATAATCGATCACGAAAACCTTATCATCGATAACGATATCCGATAACTCGTGAAAAAAATATCCGCCTGAATGGCGATAACGGATACATCAATCAAGTACCTAAGATGAATACAAAACATAATATGAATGCTAAAAAAAACCAACTTTGTATAAAGATAAACATTCCGAAAAATTTTTAATAACATTTTGTACCAATTTGTAAGACTGTGTAACTTAATTCACTATGCCAGTTTCTTAAAACTGCCAATTAACGTAGAAAATATGGGAAGTTGCTAACTTGCTTATATAATTGTAAACTTGATATCTATTAAATAAATTTAATTTTTTTCCCTTTGCTTCTCATATTTTTATAATAAACATTTTAGTGACTAAAGGCTGCTCTGATTTAAATGCTTCTATAATGGGGTCTAGCGCAAAGATTTGATTTAATAAGAATTTGAAACGGAGCCAATGAATTACTCAATTCAATTTTATCAATATAATCTTTAAATACTAGGTTCTGGCCCTCTGCAGCAATTGTATGTTCCCCTTCATAAACAATGGAGCACATTAAAGTTTCACTGACAGAGAATTTATCTAGCCTGTAAATATCTTTGTCCCCAAGGGAGAACAATGTCCGCTCCAGCAGCAGCGCTAGACGGCATTGCAATATTGTACCTATATAGAGATCAATGAACCCCTTCTCATTGTTAAAAGGCTAGTCTGACAGGCTGTCTTCGATTTCGCCCAATCACACACTATTACAATGAGAACACGCTGTACTCTGATGATCTTTGATGAACGTTGACACTGAAATTAGTTCAGTGAATCATCAGCTCACAGATGCTGAGTAGTATCCTTCTTTCCATGTCCCCCTCCCTCGCTGCTGCTGGACTGTTGACGTTCTCGAGTTGGATCATCTTTATTAGACCTCACTCTTCCTCATCAGGACCTTGAACCTCTAACTTTTTTCGAACATGTTTCATTCAAACCTCATCCCACATATCAGGCGAACTGACAGTGGAAAGCAGGTCGCGCGAGAAAGTATCCCATCTTCAAAGTGCTGAAACCTCATGGCTATGGCGTAAAGAGGTATTGACCAAGGTCGCAGACTGAAAGATGGCATTGTCTTAAGTCAATAAGCTTTTTTTGGTCACAATGAGGGTGGGATCAGGCAGCCAGATAGCACTGTTTCTGCCCTTGGATTTGATCCAGTGCAACGACGACTGGGTGCATACCTAATAATGAAAAAGAAATATTATCTAACTTAGTTTTAAAATGGAAGCAGTACTCTGCATTAGCTAAAAAGTAAAAGAATATAAAGAATTGAAATAAGTCTCGCTAATCTTTTTTAGTTTGCCTTTACCTAGACATATCGACATATATGTCAATAAATATATACTGATATTATATATATATATATAATATATATATATATATATATATACTAATCATATATATATAATTATAAAAAATTAAAAATATAATTTATATAAATATATATATATATTTATAATATATAAAATATATATATATATCGTATATATATATATATATATATATATAAATATAATATAATAATATATATATATTATATATATAAAATAAGTATATATAATATAGTATACGCCAGTCAAAAGTATCGGAAACCCATGCTGATCCCGAAACTTCAGGAATAGCAGAATAACCCAAAACCGTTTGGTGTAATTATCGCATACTAGTTATCGGTAGTTTGGAACAAAATATCGCGAACCGATTATCGGTACAGAGATTTTATCTGAAAACAGATAACGCCGAAACCTTTATCTGCGATAAATTATCGCGATAATTTATCGCGTAACGCCCACCTATAATATATTAATATAATATTATATAATATATATATATAATATATAATTAAATATATATATATATTAATATATATTAATATAATATATATATATTAGAATGATGAAATTCTGGATAGACATAAATAGAGATATTTAAATACCATTTATAAAAAATAATAAATATCAATACGTAGGAATATAATATAGAAAATAAAAAATATTGACAAGTAAAATGCCAAAAGTATTGCAAGTACAATCACAAGTACCTAAGTACAAGTACATGGTAGCAAGTACAAGTACAAGTAAGTAGTAATAATTGAATACAAGTACATCAGTACAAGTAACTCCAAAAAATGTACTAAGTACAAGTACAGAGTCACCATCAGTACTTGTACTTGAACCAACCCGATATACTATTATATATTATAAGTATAAATATAATATATATTATATAGATATATATATATATATATATAATATATACTATATAATATATAATATATATATATATATATATGATAGATAAGTAAATAGATTATATATATATAATATATATATATATATATATAAGTATAATAGTGATGAACATTAAGGGAAAGTCTCGGCATCGGATCGGGAAGAACGGTGTTTTTCAGGATCGGAATCGGCAAAATTGTATCGATTCTTTGATTCTTTTGTATACAATCTGAAAATAATTTTTATTCGATCTTTATGATATTTAAAGAATCTTTACTGTAGGACGACATTCGATTTTGATTCAGTTCTCCTAATTCATTTAAATTAAAGAAAACTGGAGTTGAGCCGGCGCATCTTTACGGTAGACCTAAGATACTTCACCTGCGTTCCCAGAAGCCCGCTGCAGCCGGGGCCGAGCCCAACAGCACACATCATCGTTCCAGAGCCCTGTTTGGCGCACT
>JABUQX010089727.1:0-5000 GCA_015478945.1 Trachelipus rathkii
GAAATGTGTTCGAATTCATGCAGATCGATATGTATTTGGAGGTGGAGAGCAGATAAACGACATGATTCCATATATAACATTCATAGATTTTGCTTTTATAGCTAATATGATATAGAACACAGAGGAAAATTTTTTATTATAATTTTATATATATTATAATAATATATATATATTATATATATATAATATATATAATATTATATTATATATATATATTATTTATATATTATATAAATATTGCCAATTCCTAGTATAGGCAGGCAATGATAATTTTGGTACTTTTTTTAGAATTTCTGGCACCTTTGCAGTACAATTTGTTGAGTTAAGCTAAGAATAGTGTGAGGCTATTATTTTGCCTTTTGCGTTCTAATTTGATTTATAAATTATATTACTTCACTGATTTTAAGAAAAGAAAATTCTTTCAAATATATGAATTTATTACAAATAATTAGTACAATAATAATAATAATAATAATAATAATATAATAAAATAAGAATAAATAAATAATAATAATAATAGTAATAATAATAATAATAATAATAAAATAATAATAATTAATAATAATTAATAATAATAATAATAATAATAATAATAATAATAATAATAATAATGCCAAACTAAAGAAGTTACCGCATGATATCTCGAAAACTAAGATAGGTACAAGAAAACTGATAACATTTATGACATCAGCAATAATCCCAAATATGAGGAAGCCCATCTTTGTTTTTTGCCATTCTATAAGTACAATAGTTAGAAGAAAACTAAAAACATATATGGAATCAACGTATAAATATTTTTTAGGGGCCTCGAGCCGACGGTGGACAGAGGGGACGTTTTTCCAACCCGTAGGAGGGGCGGAGGAACGCCCGCGACACCCAAATACCAAAGAGCGGGGGTTCGGAGACCCTCCGGAGGGGAGGAAATAGTCCAACCCGTCGTCCCCCAGAGGCCGAGAGACCCGACTCTTTGCATCTTTGCGGTTTTACCTGGTATTATTTATTAAACAAAAAAAATAAATCTTTTTTCAAAACATATTTCAGGCGCTGATTCTAAATATTGATTAGTTTTCTATGTACCTATGTAGTTATATGGAGATATAAAAAAAAACAATAAAAAAAAAAGTAATTTTTTGTTTACATTTTTACCATACCAAAGTTTCATACGCTGTCTAATATATGTTATCAGTTCTTCTTGGTATCTATCTTAGTTTTCGGATATCATTGTCGGGTAAAAACTTTCCCTTTCTACCAATCTATTTCCCACCCCATTTTAATAATAAATAATAATAAAAATAAGAATAAATAATAATAATAATAATAATAATAATCATAATAATAATGATAATAATAATAATAAAAGAAAAAACATTAATAATAGATGGGAAAATATTAATAAATAAAATTAGTTATCTGGAAAAATGTAAGACGAGCCATAATGCATTCGTCCCTAGAAATTAATAAATAACATTGGTAATCTTAAAATATTGAATGATAAGCTATGTATAGAGTGAGGCTTTTCCTTATTTTATAATCTTTTATAAAAAGAACATATTTTTAAATAATTTGCCTTCATTATTTTTTTAACTTTTTTATATAAATATTTTGGAACAATTTATACATCCTAGCAACAATTTAGTACGTTTACGTTCAATACTTTTTTATTGCCTAATTTTAATTTTAGTTATAATTAATAGATTCATATATATATATTAATATATATATATATATATATTATATATATATATATATATATATATTATATAAGATATATATATATTTAATTAATATATTAATATATATAATATATATTAAATATATATATATAAATATATATATTATATATAACATACATATATAGAATATATTGATAGAAATATATATTAGATATATATAATATTGGACCTGCTGTGTGTAATAAAGAATGGTTATTTATATTATTTATTTTTATGTTAATTTTTTTTGGTAAATAAATGCATGGCACACATAAATATTTGTCCAAGAGTGCTTCCGCCCTTTACCCCGACCATGATTGCTGAAAATTTAGTAAGTCAGTTTCAGTGGCGTGAAGTCTACTATAAGCTTTTTAAAAAAAAAGCTTTTAAAAAAAATAAGTATTCGACAGTAAATAGGGCTTTAAACAATGAATTTGGAGAACTTCAAAACTTTTTTCCCACCTCATTTGTTGAATAATTTTTGAACAGTTTTTCTGCTTATTACTTACTGGTCGTTTTCATCTTTTATAAAAGTTTCATAAAAAATCATCGATAAATCGGACAGGGGTCGCTCTATTAAATTAATAGATTTTTCTGGTTTTCCAACCTCTCCCACTGTTACATTTATTAGAGACATTACAATGGTATGCGAGTCCTGTGAAATAGATATTCAAATTAACTGTTTAAAGTCCTGCTAGTTATTTACAATAGATATCTAATTTAATATTTAAAATATGTCGGTATGTTAATCCTGTGTTATAAATATTCGTTAACTTTTATAAATAATCCAGCCCACGATGCAATTTTAAATATATATACTATATATATTATATATATATATATTATATATATTATAATACAATACTATATATTATATATATACATACACTATATATATACTATATACTATATATATTATAAATAAATTTATAATATATATATATATACATATATATAATATATATATATATATATAATATATAAGTATATATATATATATATATATATATATATAATATATATATATATATATATATATATATAATAATATATATAGTATATAATGTATATATATATATATATATATATATATATATATATATATATATATATAATATAGTATAATATCATATATATATATAATACTATATAATTATATAATATATATATATAATATATATATATATATGTATATAATTATATATATTATAATATATATATATTATATATATATATATATAATATATATATATCATATATATATAATATAATATAAATATATATATATATGATATAGATATATATATATATATATATATATTAATATATATTATAATATATTTATTCAACTATTATGTCTAATATTTATTTTAAAAAAATATATATTTATAGATATTAGGTTAAATTTAAGATCTACCATATATATCGAATAATATATATATATATTAATATATATATATATTACTATATATATCCATTATATATAGATATATATATATATATACTATATATATATATATATTATAGATATAATAAAAGTAAATAAATATTACTAATGGTTATATATACTTAATAAAACCCCTTTAGTAAGTTTTACAGTGATGCATAATGCCTGAAAAGAAAAAATATTTAATAAAGAGTATGTTTAAGTGCTTTACTTTTAGAGATGTTATATTGGCTTTAAAAATTAATTATACAGACGTAGATAGAGAGAAATTGAGTTTTGGAAAGCCATTGGATTCTATCTCTTTTTTTTCTATGAATCATTCTAGCAAATACGCGAGCATCAAAGAAGATGTTGTTATGAGAGAGATCAAAGAGATGTTGTTATGAGAGAACCTTTCTAGCATCAGCAACATGTGATTCGCAAGATGCTTTCTAATATTTTAAAAAATTTGTAGAGTAGATTCATTGTATATGGAGTGAAAGGTGATGAAATGAAATGGAAGTTAATTGAAGTGGAAGAGTGTGCGATAAACAGTAAATTCTGTAGGACACTCACTATTCAATAGGATTTAAAGAGAAAAATCAGAACCAATAAAAAGCTTCTATAGAGCTACCAGAAATAAAATTTAGAGAGAAGGATAGATGAAGAAGGAAGGAATTAGAAATAAAAGCTTAGTGCTTGTCTTCAATTGAATTTTTTAAAAAACATTCAGTTCCAATTGCCAGGTAGTTTTGATCTAGTGTCAGAGAGAAGAAAGACAATCACTAGCGATTGATATAAGATTTGAAGTCTTGGTGATTCTCCAAGCTTCTACTTTAGGTTTGGATTAAGACCAGAAAACATATTCTTTTGAAAGAAAAACTGGCTTAAATAATAGATCGGATAGTTGGAAGAAGTGATTGATAGCACCTTTCCGGTGCGATGAGATCATTTAATTGCCATATACTGAAATATTTACCAAAACATGGTGCAAGCTCTTTGAGGTCACAAAGAAATATGTTATTACTTAGGCTCAGAAGAGTAAAAACTTACATTTGGAAACCGTTCAAGTAATTATCAATGAGTTGGATGAAGTGGAGGAAGCAGAACAGCACCGTCTAAAGTGGAATACAGATGCGACTATTTGAGTGAAGAATTCCAACTTTATTGAGGAGTAAAAATAGTTGTAGTTGTCGGCAGAAAACAAGGAGCTTGAAAGAGGAAGAAAGCCAAAGAAAAGTTTAACATTCTTTAAATAGAGTGAGAGAAAATATGAAAAAAGTGAAACCAATTGCAGGGCACATGAATATATCACTGCGACCCACAGCTTTCATACCCTCGACCCTTGAGTCCTTATGAAAAATAAAGAATCGTATAAATATTAATACATTTCTTATTGGAGAAAAGAGTCTTAGTTCATTGGAGAAGAGATTTAGAAGCGATTTCTGAATGAGATTTAAGTAGCACGAGCTTGCCGCCAGTGGTGAAGATACAAGAAAGTCCTAAAATATGAACGTTTCTTTCGACACAAAGCAAAACAACCCACTTTAAAACTGACGTTTGCGAGTGGTTAGTTGAACAGAAAGAGAATTGGAACGTTACTCCTCTATCCAGAGAGGGAGAATCACACAGCAACCCAGGTACCTGTGCATTCCGATGGACTTTCCAGCTGAGTATTAAATTTCTTCAGGGAAGGTCAAAGTAGCTTGAAACATCCAATTGCGAAAATGTCTCCGTGTCGCCAATGGCGGGAGATGTTCTTGTAGAAGCATTGAAGAAATAGAAGAGAATCAGTAATAATAGTGATTCGATGGAAACCAAAGAGTTTGGCTTTAAATGATAAGGGTCACAGATGGAGTGTT
>JABUQX010089727.1:12500-20000 GCA_015478945.1 Trachelipus rathkii
ATATATATATATATATATATATATATATAATACCATATATATATTATTATTACTTCATTAGTATATATATATATCTATATTTTCATGGCGTCTTATCTGCCTCATCCTCAAATACATACTCGATTGGCATGAATTCAACACCCATTTCATAAAAGTGAAATAAAAATGTTTATTGTACATGTCAAAGTTAAAGGCTCATGTTAATAAATTCCTTACGTTTTCCATTCTAACTCAAAATAATTTAGGAGTTGAAATTTTTACAACTTAGGTTTAAATTTTTAAAATGTTTGGTAAAAAAAATTATTACTTACATTAATGTAAATATTTTAAATGGAGTTTAAAGTTTACTATAATGTCAAGCATTTACATTCCTTGTTATATATAAGTATATATATATATAATATATATATATATATATAATAATTCATATATATTATATTATTTATCATATATATATATACATAAATATATCCGTATAATCATACTATAATACTAGCTATATATATATATATAATACATACATATATTATATACTGTTATATATATATATATTATATTTATATATATATATCTATATCAATACCGATATAATATATATTACCGATATTGCATTGTATTGTTTAAAAACTATCTCGCAATATTCCTTTTAATTATTTACTTTGAAAATATAGATTTTCTCCAATATCATCTTCTTTCACTCTACTAACGCATCACCTTCCAAATATAAATGACACCTTTAACTTCATCATTTATGTTCCCATTCCTTCTTTGTTTTTTAGTCTCTATATTTAAAAAACACCCCACGTACTTTCCACCGTCATGTTTGTTCACCAATGTATATTGGATTAATTAGCACAAACCTGTGAAAAAAATTAAATATTATTTTTAACAAAATTGAACTTTTTTAATCTAATGCAATATAAGCTAATATCTACTCCATAATCTAACCTATGTAACCTTACCTAAACCCAATTTACTTAAACCTAACCTAACCGAAAACCCTAACCTACCAACCTAAACGTAAGACACTAAGCCAACCTAACCTAAACCTTAATCCTAAACTAACCTAACGCCTATAACCTAAACCTAAACCTAAAAACCTAAACCATAAACCTAACCTAACCTAACACTAACCTAACCTAACCTAATCTAACCTAACCTTGAATAATCTAACCTTACCAACCTAACCTAACTAACCTAACCTAGCCTAACCCACTAACCCTAGCCTAACCAACCAACCCTGACTTTAATCAAACATTATATAACGAAAAATTGTCTTAAGCTTAATAAATTATTCAAATTAAAAATAATGATTTATCTCACCTCATCGAAAGTAGTTAATAGAATTTATTATAACACTGTTCTGACAAATATTTAATTCCTCTTTGTTTTAATGTAATGAAATTAAATACCATAAGAAACCTAAATAACAATAATTAAAAATGAGAACAACAATGAACATTTTTAGCACCAATACAGTTTAAAATGTTAAAAAAAAACCAAAATATAAATAAAAAATTAAAAAGAAAAGAATTAAAAATTTAGTCGAGCTTCACCAATACTGTAAATATTGAATAACTTATCTTCTCTTCATAGGGTTAATTTTTACTTTTCATTATTAAACAAGTATTCAACAAAGACTGAATGAAAAATCTCAACATTACGACCATTGAAACTATATAATAAAGCAGCTTCATCACCTTTAAAAATATTTTAAAAAAGTTTAAATCTATGTAAACTAACGTAATCAACATAACCGTACTTAATGTATCATACTCACTAACGTAATTTATTTTTCATATTTATAACTTATTTCACTTGTTGCATGTTTAAAAAAAACAGTTCTCGCTTCTCGCACATGGGCGCAGTACACTTCTGTTTCAGATAAAACGTAGTTTAAAAAAATTGACTTAAGCTTATACTGGAAAGCAGATACCCACTGAGCCATATAGTATATAATATATATATTATATAATAAATATATATATATATATATATATATACTACTATATATATATATATATATATATATATATATATAGATATTATATAGATATAATATTATATATATATACTTATATAATCATATATATATTATTATATATATATATATTTATACTATATATATATATCTTATAATATAATTATATATATATATATATATTATATATAACATATCATGAATATATATATATATATAATATATATATATGATAATTGATTATATATGTATATATCAGAGGGGGCACCCCGTCATTTGGGGAAATAGTCCGCCCTAAGCGCACCTCCAGCTCTACCTGAGGAACGTAAGTCCGACAAGACGCTCACTCCGCAACAATTAGTCAGGACCATCCAAACCTCCGCTATTACGCAAGTCCGCAACGATTTCCGCACGTTCGTCCCGCCGTAATAAATGTGCAAACTTCACGAAAGATTTTAATATTTAAATACTAAATAGTATATATTCTTACAAAAAAATTTATTTATAATATTATTTGAAAATTGAAGAATATATACTAAAGCTCAGGGATTTTCCACTTCTCCCTAGCAACAAGTCGTTCTTTCAAGGACCAACATATCCATATTACCTTTCAAAAAAGATTAGCTGTGCTCAAGATTAAAACCAGTTAAATTAAGGTACCTCTTGTTGCACCTCAAAAATCCCCACCAATACTAGAATATTCGTCTACTACAGCCGCAGAACCTAGGGAGAGGTGTATTATATTTTATCGAACAAGTTCCAACGAAATGTCTTGCAATCCTAATGCTAAAGGGAAAAGATGATCCTTTGGTGAAGAGGAGTGCTGCGGTGTTAGTTTCACTTCCAGCCAGTCGCGATTGCTGAATTATAAAGGTCCTCATCACTAAAAAAGTCACTCTTCGCCCTCACTTCTGAACATTATTTGCTGACTCCAACCCTGTCCACCCGATAAGCAAAGAAGTTTATTTCTCGTCCAAAGGACTTAGTAGACTCCATGAACAGCCTGCGACTATCCTTCAGAGCGATACTTAATTGCTACGTACTCAGCTCCGGTTAGCTACATATATATATATATAATATATATATTATAATATATATATATACTATATATATCATATAATAATAATAGTATCTATATATATATATATATTCTAATATATATAATATAAATATATATATATATATAAGTTAATATATATATATATCATGTTAATCAGTCTGTGATATATATAATCTATATATAATATATAATATATAGATATATTATATATATATATTATATAGATATATATATATCATACATAATAATATAATATTATATAATATATTAATACTATATATATACTTATATAATATTATAGATATATAATTATATATATATATACTATATTATATATAATATATATTATATATATATATATATATATCATATATATATAACTAATATGTATATATATATTATACATATAATTATATATATAATATAATATATATATACTATATATCATGATATATATATAGTATATACTATATATATATAATAATATATATATATAATTTATATATATATATATAGTATATATACTATAATATATAATATATATATATATATATAATATATATCAATATAATTATTTATAAATTATAAATATATAAATATATAATATAATATTATATATATAATATATATAGTATATATACTATATATTATATATATATTATATTCTGGGTTTATACACAGAATGGAGTTTAATATCCCTAGTATTATTATAGTAAATAATATAATTAATTAAATTATATATATATATGTAATAGCCATTTAGTCTATAAAATCAATTTAATAGTTTTTATTTATAGGTACCTTTAAAGGATGGTCTCACACCTTAATATATTATACTTTAATATATTAAACAAACAAGGACATCTTAGACTAAAGTATAATTAGTTATAAACTTTTTATAAAAATTATACTTCTTTATTATAACCAATAAGAATTCTAAATAAGTAAACTATATTTTCATTTTTAAAAAAGGTGCGGAACAAAAAGAGCGGAAAACTTTTTTCGATCCGCACGTGCAAGTCCGCTAATTCCTGGACGACTCGCGCACCTCCGTCTAGTCCGCACCATTCTGGTAGTCCCTCGGACGGACTAGCCCGACAGCGGACTTAAAGAGCGGAAGTTGCCCCACCTCCTGATCATATATATATATATTCACATAGCTGGATTCTATATCCATATATATATATAATTAATATATATATATATAAAATATATATAATAATATATAAATACTTAATCATATCATATCATATATTATATTATAATTAATAATATATATAATATATATTATTATCCTTATATTATATATAGATACTACATACCATTATATTAATAATTATATATATATAGGTATATAATATATATAATATAATATATTAATATAATATATATAATATAATCATATATATATATATAGTATATATATACTAATATATATATTCAATATATATATATTTATATAATATATATATAGGTATATAATATATAATATATAATTATTATATATATATAATATAATATTATTTATAATATATAATATTAATAAATAATATATATAATTATAAATATATATTATTATATATATATATATATATATTATTTATATATATATATATAATATATAATATATATAGTTATATATATATATATATATATATATATACTAACTATATATATATATATATTATATATATATATTATATATATATATTACTATATATATTATATATATATATATAAATATATATATATAGTAGTAAGCAAGGGGTATACCTCCTTGTGTCTAAATCTAATTTGACTGTGAAAACTCGTTTAGTAATTTTAAAATAGATAAATTTTTAACTACAACAATCTTAACCATAAATATTGAAAATTATAATTTCAGTATGTAATTGATATTCTTTTTTTAGAATTTTATGAAAATTTCACGTTTGAACTTGCAATCCTTGTCAAAAAATTACAACTTAAAATGTAAAGACTTAATTAATTTTAATTTTATTTCTCATATTTTCTATTCAAAACGCAAAATTTATTTATTACTTTTTTTCACCTCAATCGATATGATTGATCAATGTTCTGGCTTGTTAAGATTTTTCTACTTCATTAAGTTTCATATATATATATATATATATAATATATATAATATAATATATAATATGAGTATATATATATAATATTATATATATATATATATATATATATATATATATATATATATATTATATATTATATATAATATATAATATAATAATATAATTAAATAATATAATAAATACTAAATAATAATTATTTTAGTATTAATATAAATATATCATCGTACTATAAAAATAGAATATTTTGTCTTGCTACGAAAATGCAGAATGAGTGGTCTTCTGATCAGTTTAATCGTAAAAGTTGCAATTTTTTTCGAATGTGGAAATTTATTTGTTATTTAATTTGTTAATTAATATAGTGGGGTTTGAAGTTCGGTGAGAAGCCGCATGCATATCTTTGAAAATGAGGAGCGGCGTGCATGGAACTTTACCAAATGTAGACCCGCGGGGCCGGAAAGCCGGAGCAGGATATCTGCGGGCCAAAAACATTTTACGTTCTTGCATACCTTGTAATTATAGTTCTCCTCAGAACAAAGAAAATCATCCTATCTTCTTCCTTCCTTTTCTTTTCAGCCTCGTGACACGAATCGATCGAGGAGAAGTCGCCAATTTCGTTCTCAAACTCGAAGGAATGACTCCTTTTTTTAACAAACAACCTGAAATACACCCAGCAAGAGGCGTATCAAGATGCGGACTGTTTCGTCTTTGAAGAGAAGACGAAAAGGAAAAAGCGTTTTTTATTTAGATCCGGTTTATTATTATTATGTAGTTATTATATTATTATTAGTTATTATTATTATTATTATTATTATTATTATTATTATTATTATTATTATTATTATTATTATTATTATTATTATTTTATTATTTTTATTTTTAGTTATTATTATTATTATCTATTATTATATGTTATTATTATTATTATAGTATCGATTACTATGTATTGTTGTTGCTTCTTCAAACATTTAGTACCAAGATATATATAACACGCTTTACTTGAGTTCACTTGTAAAGTTACAGACATTCCATGAATCACTAAAAGTCTTCCTATTTTGTACCATACAAGCTACCAAATAGGAACCAAGAATTATAATTTGGCAACCATAAAACATGGGGTACTTAGAGGTAAATAGTATAATTCTTAAACCTATTTCATTCACTAATTTTCAATCATGTTTTTTCATGTTTTGACTTGAATACTTCGAGTATGGTTCGTGAGGAAATATCTGCTATTAACTAATTTGATTATTTGCTAGGATATGTACCCCTTTTCTAACGGATGCCACATACCCGTTTAAACATAAAAGTTTTTTTAATTGTAGAAAAAAAGAAGTGGTTTAAACCTTTTTTTTGTGAAGTGCCCGTTTTGGCACTTTCAACTAGTTGTATTGCCCAAAGCCCGGGCCTCTTCATTTGGGAGAGGCAGGAAATGTGACTAAATGATGATAAATTAATTTTACTAAAAGATGCAGAGCAAAAGATTTAAAAATGACAAATAAAAATGAATAACTAAATTGTAAATTTACCTTAATTGAGAATGCCATGTGTAATATAACTGCTTTTGAAGATAATAATTTAATTTTCTTATGTTAGCTCACCCCCCCCTCTCAGTGCCCCCTATAGCTTACTGCCCCCTTAATCAAACTCAGCGCCCCCAGAGGGAGCATTCGCCCAGGTTAAGAAACTATGCTTTACAGTTATTACCCCTGCTTGCGGGCAGAGCCCTATTCAACGAGAAGATATAAAATAATTAAAGAGTCAACTATAAAATCCATAAGATCCCCACAGACGGGCATGGACAAATGGAAGGAAATTTCATTGAACCGGTGTAGCTGGAAAGAAAGAAACACCCCAATGGAAAAGCCTGAGGTTACCAATGTCCACGGAAAATATATGTGTAGACACTGCATCACATGCGCAATGAGGGTGTCGTAAAGGTGGTAGCACGCACAACCCACACCCATATATATAATATATATATTATATATATTACATATAATTAAATATATATATATATATATATATAGATATATATATTATATATTATATATATAATATATATATATATATATATTATATATTATATATTATACTATAAATATATATTATATATACTATATTATATATATATATATATATCATATATATATATATATATATATATATATATAGATATATATATTATATATATTATATATATATATATATAAGGTATATAATATATTATATATATTATATCATATATATATAATATTAAATGATATGATCTAAAGGATATATATATATATATATATATAGTATGTTTAGTTGATTTTTTATACATGTATAATATATATACTATATATTTATATATAGCCACAAACGAG
>JABUQX010089727.1:32500-65000 GCA_015478945.1 Trachelipus rathkii
CAATAAATATTTAGAAACATTTGGAAGTCAAGGAGTAAGTTGCCAATTATTAGTAAACGTGATTATAACTGCAATACAAACTCATTCGCTATTATTTTAATAAATTATTAAGTTTTCATTTTTCAATATAAGGTTGCATTGACATAAGATTCCTATATTTACTTATTCATTTGTTTAATTACTTTTTTTATATTATTTGTAAATTTGACGTACGTAACTGTTTATTTGCCTTCTTCCTAATGTATGTTTTCAGATCTTTACACCATCGGGTTGCAAAGTTAAACTTGAGATTTACTTTGATTCTCTTAATCCAGCTGTCCATAAATTTTTCACAGAACAATTAACTCCTACTTGGAAGCGAGTTGGAGAATCAATTGATTTAAGCATCATACCATATGGAACTACAAGTGTTGAGGTACAGCTACCATATGGGTTTGTAGAAGTTGATTATATGAAATACAATCAATACTTTTTATATCTATTTATGTCTAATTTAGCATAGCCTAACCTTACATCACCTAATTAATTGTAGCCTAACCGAGCCTTTAAAATCAAATTAATCTCATTTAAAATTTACATATCCTACCCAGACATATTTCTTTAGAAAAATGAACAGTGATGGTAATGTTGTCAAACAAGTAGAAAGATTTTTTTTTTAAAGGAAACCTTGAACATCATGGTAATAAAACAGAGCAATTTTTTGGAGTTCAGAAGGCTCTTAAAAGTTTTAGAACGTTAAAAATGAAATTCTGAAGTTTAACTACATAAAAAATTAAATTTCTCTGTAAATTTTGCATTACGCTTAAATTCAAGCAAAACATATTATTTATTTTAATGAAGATTAAACTTTAAAAAAAATATATAGCCGAAGATATTAATAATATTTTATCTCACTCTCTCTGCAAGTTGATTAAACGATACTAAATTTAATATAGAATATCTAAAGATTTTAAAATATTAATTAAAAATCTTCTTCTTCTTCTTTACAAAATTTTCATAAAACAAAGGCTCATTTAATTTTTTAGCTCATGGTTAAAGTCATGACCGTTAAATTTTTATTATTATTATTATTATTATTATTATTATTATTATTATTATTATTATTATTATTATTATTATTATTATTATTATTATTATTATTATTATTATTATTATTATTATTATTATTATTATTATTTACCTTTTTTGCGTGGGAATCCAGGAAGATGAAGAAGAAAAACTATCTTCAAAGGTAAAATGTTCCCGAGGTCCTCTCGAATGCTATGGAAACGTCGTAATGAGCTGTATCGTCAAACTGTTTCCGGTGGAAACGCAAGTTCATGTCTTGACTTGTATGATGAAAAAGAAAACGCCATCTTTCAGTGGAAAAGAGGTAAAATGATTATATTTTAAGCCTTAAGGAGTGTAACGGATCCTTTGTATTTTTTATTCCAATTGAAGAGCCAAATGGTTTTATTTTTAAGCCTTAAAGGGTGCAACGGATCCTTCTTAAATTTTATTCGACTTCAATAGCCAAAAAGATTATATTTTAAGCTTTAAGGGGTGCAACAGATCCTTTTTAAATTTTATTCGATTTCAAGAGCCAAAAAAGGTTATATTTTAATCCTTAAAGGATGTAACGGATCCTTCATACTTTTAATTTGAATTCAATATTTACTCGGATGAAAATCTTACATCAGCTTTTCATACCAAAAAAGAACAAGAAATCTTGGTCCTTACTAATCTTAATGATAGATACATTTTTTTTGATTAATATTTATATATATTTTTTATATTATATATAATATATAATATTAATGATATATATATTATATAATATATTATATATATTATTATATATTATATATATATATATTATATATATATTATAATATATCTATATATTACATATATAATATATTATATATAATATATAAATGTATAGATAATATATATATATATATATATATATAATATATATATTATATATAATGTAATATTATATATATATAATTATATATATATATATATATATATCATATATATATTATAATATAATATATATATAATGGCTTATATGCTATTTACCAGATTAGTACTCCTTTTTATTGGAAAAATTAGATATTTGCATAAATACAGTAATGACATTTTTGAAAAGAGTATGTAAAAATGAGTTAAAATGTTCTTTAAAAGGGACAAAACATAAATTAAAAACACAATTTTTTGTATTACAAAACAATTAAATTTCAAATTCTCATATAAAAAACACATCAGACTTCATGCTTTCCCAAAGGTAATTTATATACTTTTTATTTTTACTCTTAAAAATCCGGGTTGGGCAAGTACCCCCTCCTCCAAAAAATTAGTATCAATCTAGTTAATTGATATATATAACTATATAATTTTAGTATATTATTATATATTATATATATATATATTATTAATATATAGAATATATTAAAATATAACTATATAATATAATACATAATATTATATACTATAATATATAAATATATACTTATTATATATATTATAACAGAAGAAGTATTATTAATTTCTTAGAAATCATAAGTGAATGTAATTTACCAAAATATCGTGAACTGATCTGTTTCTCGGCTTGGTCAAAATATTCGAATATATTTTAAGTAAGGTTACGATTCGAAGATGCCTTTATAGTTTACTCGAAAACGTATTTTGGTTTCTCATTGCCGATGAATTTTTATGGAACCACCTTCTTTTCAACGAGCTAATGAGGCACATGATCAATTTCCTATTTTTTCTATCAGATGCTCTCTTAATAAAGCCAATTGCACTTTTATAAGCCTTGCTTTTGTCTTTGTTCATGTCGTTCCTTTAAATAAAAGAAGTTTTTGATTAACTTTTGAGCTTTTTGGAAAAACAACCTTCTAGCGTTGCAGATTAAGTTACTGCTTCTGGTAGACGTCAAATACCAAACGAACTGCTGTTACAATCTGGTTAAGCTACTTGCTAAAGACAGCTGTTTCTTTCGAATAAAAAGTTTTTCTAAAATCTTTTAATAGTTACCATATTTTTCATTTTCACCTCTGTAGTCATTCATTAATGCTTTGAAGGTGATAATTGTTCATAAACCTGAATGAATAAATCTAAATTCGTATTTAACCCGTTTGTTGCCTGTTTCTTTGGCAAACTTTTCATTTCAGTCTCTGCATTATTGCTGCAGGAGCAAGAAATGAAAATAACCTCAAATTAACATTTTGCTTTATGCTAATGAACGAGTAGTGATCTGTTCATTTAAAGTATATCTAAAGAGATTTTTGAAAACCCTTTATTCTAAAGGCTTTCAATGGGTCTTCAATTACTTTCATAAGATAAAAAGCTCATCAAAAAAAAAAATCTTTTTAATCTGTATTTGACGTCTGGATTAATTTTTTGCATTCAATGTGCCAAAATGATGTGCTGCGAACTCCGTAGTGTTCTCTCACTAACATCTTCATCAATTTGTTAGTCTTGCCTCACATAGTTTGATTTTGCTTCCTGTCCCAATAGGTAAGTTGCTTTCTGTAGATCTGTATTTGTACAGTAGCATAATATTTTTGATGGAACAACAATGGTAACACCTATATTGTTGCTTATGAAAATAAAGTAATACTTTTTCATTACTAATAGCATTTAAATCTATTGCTTTTCTGAGACCTACCGCGGCCTTCGTCGGCTATAAACTATAGGATTAGGCTTTTCCTCTCACAATTCAAATTAAATGTGCATTTCTTTAAGAAACTTGAGTTGCATCAAAAGATATAGCACCCTGGAGCGTGCAAAAATACTATTGTTGAACGGCTCTGTCCATGTTTCTCACTGATATGTCCTACTAAGTAATGCTCCGAATCTATCACTTTGATGAAACAGAATCCTCCAAGGATTTCACAACATCAGTCTATTTAGTCTCCTATCACAGTTTCTTCATCCAGTGAAATCGCTTCCATCTCTCCTCCCTCACTGCCCTATTTACTACATCCAAATTATAGCTAACTAATATCATCCGTGACAGCAGTACCATTGTCCACCTCATTAGCTCTCAATCCTCTGACTCATGAAACATCGAAATTTTACCACAATCTACTCTATTTTGTCTACTTCTATCTTTGTCCATAAAATTTTTGATAAAGACGCACTACTCTCTATAAAGCTACTTTCTCTTTTACAGAAGTACACTACAACCCGACAATTCTAGATTTAATATTAAGTTCTGACGTCCTAAAAAACTTGCAGCAAACAATGAATGAGTTTTTCCTTTTCTAGTGGCATATCCGAATCTCAGAATGGCCTTTTCTCAGAATACTCATATATTATAACTGAGCGTTATGACTGATGAAGCCTTTTTGTTTTATTCCTTAAATTAGGTCCTGTCCATGTTTTTTTCCGTAATTTAATACATTTTTCTTTCGATGTGCGTTCTAATACCTAAACATATTTAATGTTGTTCTGTTGTCAATAGGCGTTTCTTTTCTCGCCACTGTTACCCAGGTCAGCTTCCTCTCCATAGATCTTGCGTGAGTGTGGTTACTCCATGCAATGACACAATAACAACGCTACTCTACTTATCAATAAATTTGTTTCTCGTTATGAAGTTTTGGCAGAAGTGGTCATATAACGACAAATGATACATCCATCTTATACTTAAATTTTACAGTGCACACAGGCACTCTTCCTTTCCTTTTAATAATATTGGGATAACTCGCTAGTATTTTTCTCACCCCATCCCTCTGACCCTTTACTCAATGATACGCCCTCAGCATGATCGGTACGTAACCTTGCAACACTGCTTCGTGCCCAACAGTGCCATTCTTTTATGTACATCCCTAAGGCAATTCCATTAACTTCTCCGACAGGCGCTGCTTCTAAGTGCTTCTATATTTCTCTTAACCTCTCTCGCTACTTCCCTGAGTAGTTGAGTTGCCCTGCTTTATATCTGGCTCCCTTGTGTCTCTTCACTTTCTCCTCCCTCTTCCTCTCGCATATATCTAGTCTAGACTCTCTCTTCCACTCTCTAGACGAGTGTTATATCCTCGGTTTACAATATTTTCAAATCTATCTAGTGTTACGAATCCTCTTAATTTTTTATCTTATCCTCTCGCTAGACATTTTTTTTTTATCGACACATTATCGCCACCTTTTCAAACTTGACTGTTCATTCTTTAGCTCGCTACTTTTTCCTTTGATCCCCGATAAGTCTTGCTAATCGGAAGATTTTCTTCCTTCCTCACCTCACGTCCTCCCTCAGCTCTTCACGCTTACCAATTTTTCTCGCTTCCCTCTTTTTACCTCTGCGTATGTTCACAACTCATGCCACGTGTGTTTCTGTCTCTTCCACACACACAGAGCTCTTTACTTAGCCGTTCCATCTGTCTCTTAGCCTCTCTCTCATTTTTACTGTCTTCTCCCTCACTACTCCTCTAACCTCTTATTCCACCATCGCCGTTAGTTTTGTGCTCAGCGTTTCCCAATTTCCAAACCCACTCTTTTTTGGTCTTCGATCTTTGAAAGTTTGATAACCATATTGCCCCTATCCATCTTTTCCGGGAGTCAGATTCTATTCCTTTTCTGCAGTCTGTTGTCTCAGGAAGCTCACGAATCACATTCCAAGTAGAGTGGTCATCCACTATTAAATTTTCAGGATCTCCGGCATGCTCTGAAATAGTAATTCGGAGATGAGGACATTTGATCATTCTTAGTCTTCTCAGAACAAGATGTTAATACTTTCTTTTCTATCCTTTCTCATATATATTCTTGCCTTGTCTTCCAATAGTTTTTCTGGATTGTTTCTCATCTTAGGATACAAACTCTCAAAAAAAATTTTAAACATTCTCATTGTGTTGAAATTTTTTAAATTTTTTCTTCTTCAAATCTTGCTCAGGCAGTATTGAAGGAATAGTTTTCTGAACTGTACAATCAAAAATCCAGTCCAACGACACTTGTCTCTCGCCCGATCCTCTTAATAACCAATCGCCCTCAAAAACTCCTTAACAAGATTGCTCTTTGAATCAGTGAGGTTCCAGAGACACTACTATGGCAAATACCTTTACCATTTTGCACTATTCTCTATCTGAATGAAATGATATTAATTCTATGACCGATGTCTGGTTCAAATTCTGTCTGTTGTACTATTCCATCTGTATTTTGGAATGAGAAGATGTGAATTTCTCTGCTGGCCAGCACTCTTCCCAAATAGCTTACTATTGTCGAAATGATTGGTAAATCGTACAATAATGTAAAATTAACAAAATATTTTCTTTTATCATAAGGGCCTCTTTGTCCCGCCTCCCGTTCATCAACTACACCTTACACTCTCCATACTTTCGAGGCACCCAGAGCCTTTAGTCTTTCTATCCAAGCTCTGCGAGCTTCTCCGAGATGCATCTTTTTACTTATATATATATTATATAATATATATATATAATATATATAATATATATATATATATTATATATATATATATATATTATATTATATATATATATATATATATTTAAATACTATATATATATATAATTATATAATATATATAATATATATATATTATAATATATATATATATATATATAATATAATTATATATATATATATATTATATATATATATATATATTATATAATATAAATAACATAATATAATATTATATATATATATATATAATAATATTAATATATATATATATAAATAATATATATTATAAATATATATATATATATATATATATATATATATATATATTATATTATTATATATAATATATATATATATATATGTTGTGTAAATTATGTATTTTTACATATTTCATTTATTATTTCGTTCGTTTGCTCTTCGCAGTTATGGGCCCCTTTACCTGCTTGGGCCCCCCCCGCACCACCGCGGCGGGTCTGCGGGGCCGTTAGTTACGCCCCTGACTCGATGGAAAAATCATTACATCAGCTTTTCATACCAAAAAAGAAACAAGAAATCTTACGCATACTTATTTAAATGATAATGCATTTTTTTTGAATTAATATTTTTATTATTTTTTTAATCTCTTGTGGTTGGCAATGAACTAAAAAGCTTAATTAGTAATATTTCTATCTCGGATATAAAAATTCCCTAGATTTCATTGAAAAAATTAATAACGAAAATTTCACTAATAAATTTGTAGTTTGTTTTGATGTTGATGTAATTGTTCAACTAGTGTTCCGAATTGACATAGCTTGGAATTTTGATTTTCTTGTCTGATTATAAAAGTATTTATGTAAATTCATAATATTGTAAGAATATTATACATATTTGTTCTACCCGATAAATGTATTGAAAAAATAAAACTTCTCAATTTCATATTGGAAATATCAGGGAAATATATGAAATTATGCTATTGGTTGGAACATTCTCGTCGTAATTTCAGTTTAATATTAATGCTTCTTTATAAAACAAAAAGTTTTCGGTCTCGGTATGGGTTTCCCAATATTAGCAATATTATTCATGGACTATTTAAATTGATATACTATTTTGTTTTGAGAATAATGCTTTTAATTGGTATACCGAACTTAAATCGGTTTTGCATATTGTGATGATTACTTGCCATCTTTCCCAATAACAAAGGACCCACGGATTGTTACTTAATATATTAAATGAAAGACCATCCATTTAAATTACATTGGAAGGTCTGTCCAATAGGTGGTTAGATGCCCTTTCTGGATTATGATGATAGATATGTGATGGACAATCTAATCGCGAAACCAATGTTTTCCAATGAACTGCTATAATTCACTGATACTCCATACACTCTTGGTGCACAAAAATCGGTATATTACAGACAAAAATTCTCTTAGAGCAATGAAAATATGTTGCCCATGTTAACAAGAAAAATTTTGGAATTTAAAATTTTAATAAAAAAACATGTTTTATTTGTATTTCCCAGAATATGCTATAAACACAACTTTTCATTAAAGTAAGAAAAAAAATTATACTCATTGAGTGAAAAACCTTTCAAAAAACTTATAAAAAAGATGAAATAATGGTTATTCCCTCTCCCATTCGAACCAGAATTTAAATTTTTTATTTTCAAATTTAGTATCATTAACAGTTCAATTTCCAAAACACTCTTAAGAAGAAATTTATGTCAAAATTTCAATTAAATAACTGAAGATAGTAATTCAGGAATTTACATATAGCTTTGTAAAGAAAGGTGCTGATTGAAAAATATTTCGCGTGATAAACCGTGATGAATTCAAGACGCGCAGTAAAATATTCAACATTGCATTCAACAATGGTATAGCTTGAGTCTGGAAACCGCAACTCTGCCTTATATACCAGCATATATGATATCAGATATGAGGTCAAATACCAAAATTCCGTTTTAATAATTTAACTTGCAAAAATCTTGAGATGAAAGAAAATTCATTGAATCATTTTATTATAAAAAAGGCAAATAACTAGAACTAAAATTCAGGAGAAAAAAAAAGTTGATAACCTCCCATGTTTAAATAATTTATTAATGGAGGAAAAAAGTTTTTAAAGGGCTTCTTGGAAAAAAAAAAAAAACGCATTACGAAGTTGGTCGAACCAAACTAAAGCTGTCCATTGTTGCATATTGGAATTTGTTCACTCTTTTATAGTTTAAATTCCATTGGAATTAAAGACCTCCAGGTTGAAGGTCGAAGCTGGGTGTTGTTATTTTTAATCTTGTTGTTTTAAAGTATTTGTTATATAGTTTTATATTTTTTTACGTTTTTATTGTTTTAGATTTCATGGGTTTTATTTCGTGGTTGCATAGAGATAGGGTTTTAATTTGTTACTAAATAATATTGGTGAAATATTAACCAATTTTTTAATTTATTATATATAATAATAATATATATATAATATATATTATATATATAATATATATATATATAATATATATATAATATATGTATATATATATATATAATATATATATATATTTGACCAATTTTTTATATATATATATATAATTATATATATATATATATATATATATATAAAATTAAGGTACTCAAACTAACGTAAGGTAAAAAACTATTTTACAGTAGATCCTACTATAATAATAATAATAATAATAATAATAATAATAATAATAATAATAATAATAATAATAATAATAATAATAATAATAATAATAATAATAATAATAATATATTCTTCTTTAGTGTGTTGAACAAGAGGGAGGAGAATGGAAAGCCGTTGACTCGTGCGCCGAAGGAGAGATGAGTTCGAGTCTCATGCTTGAAAATCGGATAAAAACTCAAAACCTCTCCCCAAGAATTACATCAATACCAACTGTCACAGTCAATGGGGTATCCACCATACATATATATATATATATATATTATATATTAATATTATATATATATATATATAATAATAATATCACAAATATATATATATATATATATATATATATATATATATATAGTATCCACCATCATATATATTATATATATATATATATTTAGAATAATAACTAGCGAATGAAAGTATTTCAGATTGCTTTCTAAACTTACGGATTATAAGATTATTAAAGGTGTTATGGCCTCATTTTGCCCTTTCATATATCCCAAATAATAATGTGGCTATTCAAACTCTCTTATATGGAGGTTACAAATGCTCTATTCCTAAAAAATTATATTTGTTCTTGTTATTTTCTTAATTTCTCCCTACTGGAACAAAAGCTAATTAATTATTAATGTTTATTGGATTAAAGTTTATTAAATTAATATTTGTTAATTAACACATGAATTGAAAGAATTTTTAGACATAACTTGTCGGTTGTTAATAATAGTGACACTACTCGAAACAAAAGATGAGTTTACAAGAGAAGTCAGAGAATTTTTGTCTTTCCATTGAAATGTCATTCTAAGGATGACATTTTGCAGAAATTTCAGCACGAGCTGCAAATTAAAACCCTCTTCCCAGAAACTTTGGTTTTCTTAGAGAGAGAGAGAGAGAGAGAGAGAGTGAAGAGAGAGAGAGAGAGAGAGAGAGAGAGAGAGGAGAGAAAGAAAGAGAGAGAGAGGAGAGAGAGAGAGAGAGAGAGAGAGGAGAGAGAGAGAGAGAGAGAGAGAGAGAGAGAGAGAGAGAATTATTTTTGAGAACTGATTGTGAGTTTATGAAGTATGACTATTTTATTATTATTTGTCTGCACGTAATTTTATATTTATTTATTTTTACAAAGGTGAATAATCTAACTTTCAACGAATGGGCGGTTCACGATTTAACAGCCCTTGTTTGCGATGCATTTATCTTGTCTACAGAAGAGGAAGGAAAGGTTAGTTTGACAACTGAAATTACCACATAACCAAAATGGTAATTAAATATAAATTGAATGGTAATATGAGAAGGGTGTTTTTTTGGGGTTCTTCGATAGTGTTGTTGTGTTTCTTTATTCGGTTTTGAGTCTGTGTTATTGTGATGTGAACTATTTTTTCAATAAATATTTTAGTGTTTTATCTAATTATATATATATATATATATATATATATATATATTATAAGATATAATATATATATATATATTATTTGTATTTTATATATATTATTTCATTTATATTATATATATATATAGTGTTTTATATATATATATATATTATTTTTTTTATTACAAGTTGCCCGATTGATTTATTTTTAGCTCATCCCGAATAGTTTCTGAGATAAGTATGTAGTTTTAACATCTGAAATTTTTGTCGGTTTACTGTAATTTAGTTTTTTTTCACTTTTACCTTCTTTCAGCATATGTCAGTCAGTTATAGTTAAAATTAAAGTTAGTTTTAGTTAGGTTATGGTGTAGTTCAATAGAATTTGATCTAGAGTTGTATGTTAATTTTTAGTTTTCCTTGTTTATTTTTCATATTTACATTATAAAGTTTATCTAATTCTTAGCAAATTTAAACTTTTTAAATTTGGTTTTAAACGACGACCAGTTTTTGAAAGAATTATTTTTATTTAATTATTATTTATTTTAATTTGTGCGTAAGAATGGCGGGCTCTCGTGATCGCCGTCGGAGGGGATGGGTGGGCGTAGAAGGGGGTTTGCTAATAACTTTGCTAATAATATCTTTTCCCTGAATGCTAATTTCTCATCCTAACATTTCTCTTCTGTCTTTGAACTAGTTATCCAAGGATTCTTTCTATAATTAATAACAAATATATCCAACTATAGCTTATTTTAGAATTTCCGTCTGAATGGTGTGGTCTGTGCTTATTTAAACAGCACTCCTGTAACACGCCTCGTAAACTTCGAATCTCTTAATTTTGATGTTTTATGACTTAAAATATGTCTTCCTACTACTACCGATGCATTCTGCTTCTGCTCCCCTGATGGAAGAAATTTTCAAGTCTTTTTTGAATACCTTATTACATCCTCTCACGAAACTGCCACTTATTTTTACCCAAATGCTGAGTTTCTCTATTTAGGGGATTTTAAAGTACGTCCTGCTGAGTGGTTGGGTTCCTTTCGGACTGATACAGGTAGCAAGGAGGCTTAAGTTATTCAGTAATCTTAACGATCTGGAACAGTCGATTAGAGAACCTATAGTCCTATACATATCCCAGATCGCCCCAACCAATGCTGAAACACGTTCGACTTATGTTTTCCCACCTATTGGTAGCTCTGACCATAATCTTGAACCTATTATCAATAATTCTTTTACTCCAGTAGCTCCACCATGCCCCAAACGTACTTTCTGAGCACTTTAATTGGGCTAATTAAGGGGGGGGATTGAGTCTAAGGCTAAAACACTAATAAGTTGTCCCCCACTTTCAAACTCCCTTGACCCTCTATCTCTGAGATGGGACATTGGCGCACTATCACTTTTCTACATGTATTACAACCATAGGTACTATTGGGAGTTGATCTCTCATTCCACCGTCACTGCGCCTTCCTCGTAGCACAAGGGGTAAACTTCTCGCAAATAAATTTTGTTCGAATAATGAGAACTCCAGACTTGCTCGTTGTGGTACATCCTTCTTTCCAGCCACCTCTTCTCTGTGGAATTCCTTGCCATCATATTTTTTTCCTGCTGGATTTAATCTACCTCTCTTCAAAGCCTTCGTCTGTGTTCACCTGAGAAATAAGCGTTAGGCCTAGGTTTTGGAGGTTCTCTCTCTAATTATTCTGCCCCTCATTGAAAAGGGAACTGCCCGCGTGAGTGGTAGTAATCTTTAAAATAAAACTTGATAATAATTGGAAACATGTTTATTGTATAACAAATTCAACTTGTGTACGTTTTTGCTTACTTTTCAAAGGCTCCAGTTTTGACGTATAAATAATTATATCTATACACTAAATTAAAAATAATAAAATACTTTCTATAACTTTTAAATGTCACCAATAATTTATTCAATTCATTACAACGAAAATTAATCATATTAATAAGTATGGCTACTCTAACCATTTCTAAATTACTATGGACACTATAGTAAATAATGCTAAAGTGAAGCTGTTTTAGTTTTTTGTTAGATTTATTAATTGACATAGAGTTGATAAGTAGATAAAAGATAAGAAAGACGAAAAGTCTTTTAAAATTTTAACGTTTTGTATAAGGAGATTAAATTAAGATTTAAATTAATTAAAATACTTCGAATATTAGGAAAAGGTTAGAAGCAAAAATATACCAACAAATATTTGAGTTAAAATGAAGATAGTTCTTCAAAAGGAGCTAGAAAATGTGTACAAAAGTATATATATATATATATATATAATATATATATAATATATAATATATATAAATATAAATATAATATATATATATAAATATATAAATATATATATATATATATATATATATATATATATATATATATATATATATATATATATATATATAATATATTAATAATATATATATATTATATATATATTATATATTATATATAATATGTATATATTATATATATATATACTATAATATATATATATATGTATATAAATATATATATATATATATATATATATATATATTATATAGATATATATATGATACAGTTAATATATAATATATATATATATATATATATATATTATATATATAGTATATATATATATATATATATATATATATATATATATATATATATATATATATATATATATATATATATATATATATATATATATATATATATTAGATCACTCTGCCCAAAGGATGTCCTGTGAGGGTTGAGCTCTACATTGAAATGTTGTGCCCAGATACCAAAAGATTTTTCTTAAAAGTTTTTTATCCAGCTTGGAAAAATCTTCCGTCATTGATCGATCTTCACTTGGTCCCCTTTGGCAAGGCAAATGTAAGAAAAGATTCAAAAGTAAATGAAGAGCATAGACTCTTCATTTAAGTATTTTATAAAGAGATATAGACTTTAAATTTAAGTGAAGAGTATTGTGTATGACTACATTTAAGTTTACAATTAATGGATCTTATGAAGTAAATAGGCTTTAAATATTAGTATTATTGTTATGAAATATGAAATGCATGAATTGTATAAACTCCTAAATTTAGGTTTTAATTTATAATTGCTTTATAACCAGATCCAAAGTTTTAAACTTGGCAAATTTTTCTTTTATTTATTTGTTTTTTCCGATAAATTTTTGTGTTTTGAGATTTCTTCAAAACTTCTCTTGGCTTTCATGATTAAAGACCAAACATGAAAAGAAATATATTTCTTTAAATGAAACTGAAATATAATAATAATAATAAATAAATTTAAATATAAAGCTTATAACAATAAATTTAAAACATTAATATTTAGCTTAATAATATTTAAATTTCGGCTTAACTGACTTTTTACAGTTCAATTAGAATATGATATGTATGACAATTTTAACTATAATAATAATATTTTAATATCCTTTTTGACGACATTAGAATGTCTACAATTTATGACCAAATCCAAAATTCTGTCAGTGCGAACTGAAACTGAATAAAAACCCGCTAGAAAACTAGAAAGTTCATCCCTTTTTTTTCAACTATTTCCCATTAATTATTTTTCTTCGAGGAAAATTTTCTTGCTTTGGCAAAGTCTAAAATATCAGAATTATTATTTACAAAAGTTTTAGATAAATTTCTCACGATTTTTACAATTAAATTAATTTACTGACGCTTTCCAAAAAAAAGCTATCTTTTCTAGCATAACTTAAAAGTGCGAACGGAGAAAGCTGTTTGCTGAGAATATATTTTAGAATTTTGAGAAGAGATGAAAACTTTCACATTTTTTCCGGGGTAATTTTTTATAGTGTGAATGGGGTATAATCTTTCAATTAACCTAGAAATAAGAGTAATTTCAGATAGAAATATTATGCATCATAAAATTGAATTTGGCTTTATTTCTGCCAACTGACATCTTTTTACTTAAGGCTAGGCTTCGTTTCTCTAGAGTCTATGTAGATGAAATAACAACTTGAAATAATAAGATGAGAAGAAGCTTTCTTTCTTCCAAACATAATTTATCATATTATTAATAAATTTCTTAAAAGGAACCTTTACTCTTACGTGGACCTCTAATGTAATTTTAACTTTTAAGGTTTGGCTATCAAGTAACGGGAAACAATACAATTTTGAATGTCAACACGGTCCTCTAGAATGTAAAGGAAACAAAATCATGAGCTGTATCGTGGAATACCTTCCAACTGATTTACAAGTTGAAATGATCATCTGCATGTTAGAAAGCTCTTCCCCATCAGATGCAGGCAAACAGGTAAAAATATTTCTTGTAATTTACTTCTTTTTTTTTTGGGGGGGGGGGAAATGACGAACATATTTTATATAATTTCTATTTTTCTTTTAAAGTGTGCGGATAAGCTCAAACTTGCCTGGGAACCTTTGGAAAAATGCTACACTTCTGATGAAGGTGCAGAATTTCTCTTCCAGAATGGAATTAGAACCATGAATTTAAAACCATCCTTTTATTTTGTTCCTACTGTTACAATTAACAAGGTAAATTTAATGAAGAAATTTGTGATATATATATATATATATATATATATATATATATATATATATATATATATATATATAACTATATATATATATAATATATATATATATATTAATATATAATTATATATATATATATATATTATTTTAAGTATTACGGACTCGGGGCAGTTGCAAATATCTCTCAACAAATTTGATGAGCTTGTTGCAAGGCAGAGGAAGACCTTATAAGAGAGCATCAAAGGTAATATATATTATTTTATTATTATTATTTTATTATTTTTATATATATTCAAATAAATATAATTCATAAAAGGTATGGATTATCATAATAGGACATCATATATGTGAGAATTGAAAATTCAAGGCTTACTCGTTGTGGTGCCTCCTTCTTTCCAGCTACTTCTCTGTTGTGGAATTCCTTACCATCATATGTTTTTCCTGCTGCATTTAATCTTCCTCTCTTTAAGATCTCCGTCAGCCTCATTTGAGAGATTTACGTTAGGTTCGGGAGAGCCTTTCCTTTTTTTTATTATTCATTTTATTGTTCTGCCCCCTCCTTGAAAAGGGCTCTGCCCGTGAGCAGTGACAAATTGAATATATATATATATATATATATATATATATATATATATATATATATATATATATTATATATATATATATATATTTTATTATATATATATATATATATATATATATATATATATATATATATATATATCCATACATACCGAGTAGTATTATTATTATTATTATTATTATTATTATTATTATTATTATTATTATTATTATTATTATTATTATTATTATTATTATTATTATTATTATTATTATTACGACTCAAGGTTAATTATTCTATTGGAGAAATTTGTAAGAAAGTAAAAGTAGATCCACTTAGGTGTTCGAGGCGAGAAATGAAAAAAAAAGCTTGAAACAAAATTCTATCTTTATCGTTTAAGCTAAGGGGCAAAGACCCTGGGCTTTTACATTCTTAATATTTTATATATTCTTAAGATAAATTATTAACAATTTAGGAAATTTAGGTGTTGTAAATAATCTAAGAAGGTTTTAATATTCTAAATAATCTCCATAAGAATTGTAGGTATTGTAAATAATCTAAGAAACCTTCAATGTTCTAAATATTCTTAAATATTTCTAAAATAAATTATTATTAGTAATTAAAAAATAATTTAGGTATTGTAAATAATTATTTACAATAGATAAATTATTTTAATTATTTATAATCTATGGAACCTTTAATATTCTAAATAATTTTAATATTTACCGAAGGTTTTGACTCCAAAAGGTTGTAAACTTCAAATTGATTTGTACTTCATCGGACATTCCGAAGATTCGAAAGATTTTATCCTTAATCAACTTTTGCCGACTTGGAAGAAATTAAACAAAGTTTTGACTCTAAATTTGTTCCCAATTGGAAGTATTATTGTATGTATCAGCTTTATTATTATTATTATTATTATTATTATTATTATTATTATTATTATTATTATTATTATTATTATTATTATTATTATTATTATTATTAGAACAAATCAAGGAATGATATTTCGTTTGAAGAAAGTTGCCGTAAAGATGAAATTTGTTCAGCTGATTTGATCTTCAGTTGCTTGACGAAGTATTTCGACATTGACGATCAATTGAAATTTGCCGAATGTCATCTCAAGACAAACTCTTCTCTTCTTTCGAGCAAAAAGGTAATAAAAAAATGCTTCATTATTTGAAGAGTGGTGGTAGATTACTTCAAATAACTCTAATATTAATGAAGTATAATTTTTGTTATAAATATAATTCTAATTATAGTATGTTAGCTCTTCCCTCCTTAGGCTTAGCTTCGTCTTACTCAGACGTAAATTATGAAAGAAAGAAAAAAAAATATATAAGAATAATGGTGAAGTTCAATTTATCTAAATATTTGTGCCTTTAGTGCGTAAATAAATTATATAAAGTAATATAAAATGAATGTTATCTTTGTTGTGGTCACCCCCTTGGTCGTCCGTAATCTGAACGCTCCCATTGGATTGCGCATACCTCGCTGGTCACCGACGACCCGAGTCTCACCTTGAGAATCCTTTTTTTTTTTGGCAACCGAAGACCAGCTGGTTGTCGAGACCAAGTGCGTAGACTCACATTGAAACCAATTCACCTCTGGTCACAGGCGACTTGGTCTTAGAGACCAAGTTGCCCAGTGCTTATGGGGACTCCTCTCTCTCTCTCTCTCTCTCTCTCTCTCTCTCTCTCTCTCTCTCTCTCTCTCTCTCTCTCTATCTACTTACTTTTATACAGTTTTGATATGCAACATTTATGGAGAATGTCCAAAAGCCTTTAAACAAATATTTTCGTTCCCAGTGTGCTCAAAAACTTGGTTTATCTTGGGACGCCATTTCAAAATGTTTCAGGAGTACTGAAAGCTTAAAATTACTTGAACGAAACTTTATGAAAACAGCTGATCTTCGACCAACTTTTCATAGTGTTCCAACAATACTTTTTAATGAGGTAGGAAATAATTTTGCAGTTTCCTAAAAAAAAAAAAAAAAAAAAAAAAAAAAAAAATATATATATATATAATATGATATAATAAATATATATTATATATAATATAAAATATTATATATATATATATTATATATATATATATATATATATATATATATATACATTTTATAAACCCAGATCCGCTCATCGACTTTTCCGAATATCGGCATTAACATTTGCTCGATGTCTAAATATATGATCACTATCTACATATTGTAAACATGTCCAGAAATGATCTACCCCTTTACACCCCCCCCCCCATATCACTAGTTTGAACTATTATTAATGTATTAAAATTTGTACCTTTGATAAAGGTATTAAAATGTTTAGCATAATTCACTATAATTTATTACTAAATAAGATTATTGTTTTTTATTAGTATTTTGACAAACAAGAACTGATGAAAACGAGACACAACTTTCAACAAACCGTATGCAAGTCTTTCTACGATCCCGCTACATTAGAGGTAATAATAATAATAATAATAATAATAATAATAATAATAATAATAATAATAATAATAATAATAATAATAATAATAATAATAATAATAATAATAATAATAATAATAATAATAATAATAGTAGTAGTAGTAGCAGTTATGCCGTGCCTTTAATTAAAGCGTAATTAGTTGGTTGGATATGAAAAATTAATTTTTTCTCAAAGAATTTAATTGAATATTCTTGAAACCTTTATTTTGCTAAAAATTCTAATTGTCATAGAAATTAAGCTGTGAAATTTATCAACCAACCACACACTCATATTAAGTAATTTTCTTAAATTTTTTTTTTAGATATTATCATCAAAATTAATTATTTTCAAAATTTCAAAAGTGTAATAAAAAAAAAGTTATCAAAAACTTTTCATTTAACTGTGAAAATTTTATTATCAGTCTACAGAGGCAAAGCTCATTCATCTCGTTGAGAAAGATACTAGAAACATTTATTCCTTCTTCCTATAAAGAAATTAATATGATCTATTTTTCAGGAGTGGAAACCTGAGAGCTGTCCAATAACTATAGAATTATTTATGGCATCCTTGTGTCCTGATTCCAAAAATTTCTTCCTTCGTCAAGTGAAACCAACTTGGGATTCTTTACAATCCATTATAGAATTGAAAATTATTCCTTTCGGAAAAGCTTCGGTAGTTTTAATTGCAATAATAATAATAATAATAATAATAATAATAATAATAATAATAATAATAATAATAATAATAATAATAATAATAATAATAATAATAATAATAATAATAATAATAATAATAATAATAATAACAGAGGAAACAGCAGCAGTAGTAGTAGTATTAGTATTAGTAGAAGTAATTATGAAACCAGCATCAGTAGTGATAGTAATAATTTTCCTGTTTAATTTTGATATATATTTTTTAATACATAAGGCTTGATGATACTTATAATATTTTTATTATTTGTATCAAAATTTAAAGCCAGTGATAATCCCTATAATATATTAAAGAATAATTAAAAGAAAAAACTAGTACAATAAAATATAAGTGTAAAAAAATAGAATAAAATAAATATAATAGAATAAAATAGAAAAAAAAAAAAAGAATAGAATATTAAAAATATTTTGAGAAAGTGATCTCACTAATTCTATTCCAATTTATTTAAAAAATTATTATTATTTTTAATTAACTATTAATAATTTTTTTTCATATCTTAAGGCTAAAATTCTGAATCTTGACACCGAGGAATACGAATTCAAATGCCAACACGGTCCTTTAGAGTGTTACGGAAACAAAATTATGAGTTGCGTTGTTAAATATTATTCCGTAAATGATCAAGTTCAAATGATAGCATGCATGTTGGGCAAGGAATACCCAGCCATTGAAGGACGTGAGGTATATTCTATTAATATGCTATAATAATAATAATAATAATAATAATAATAATAATAATAATAATAATAATAATAATAATAATAATAATAATAATAATAATAATAATAATAATAATAATAATAATAATAAAAATAATAATAATAATAATAATAATAATAATAATATTAATAATAATAATAATAATAATAATTTTAAAAGTGTGCTGAAGAACTTGGTTTGGACTGGGAACCTGTTATCGATTGCTTTGATACTGAAAGCTCGTCTTTGCTTTACCAAAATGGATTGAAGACTCAGAATGCAAAGCCAAAAATATTTTATATACCGACATCGATTATAAATGGGGTGAGCAAGATTATTTAAGAGATTATTAGCATAAGATTATTTAAGAGATTATTAGCATAAGATTATTTAAGAGATTATTGACATGTTATTTTAAATTTATATTTATTTTCAATATTTATTTATCCTAGAAATTACTAGATAATCATAAAGGTATGGTTGTTTAAGATTATTTAAGAGTGAATTATATTTAAATTATTAAAGAGATTATTAGCATAAGATTATTTAAGAGATTATTAGCATAAGATACAGTGATTCTTCTGTTATAGGTGAGGAGATGTTATATTTGAGGGGATGGTGATGATTATAGTAAATAAATCTTATTGTGAAGTATATATATATATATATATATATAATATATATATAATATTAATAATATATAGGGGTAATTTTTAAGATTTATAAATAGTACAATTACGAATATATGGATGTAGAAAAGAGCCAATAGTACCATATTTGTGAGTATAGGTGTGGGGAGGAAGTGTATGTTGTAGATGTCACATTAGCTACCCATCATCGCACTAAGAGGCTTCTCTGAATGTACTGGGGTGAAGATTTCGAGGGCGAGAGAGAGAAACGATTCAAGTACTTCTCACAGATTCTGCATGTCAGCCAGGCCCAGAGTAGTGCATAGGTATTTTGCTGGTCAGTGGTAGTTTCTAGCCTTTCTGTACTTAAGTTGAAAATTAGTTGTGTTTTACTGGTGAGTCGAACAATATTTGTTGGTCCTACGACTGTTTCAATGTAAAACATCAAAAAGAGTTACGTGTAAGGAACTGAAGTAGAAGCTAACACACTTCTGGAAATGAGCTTCCACGAGTAGTGCTTGGTCTCGTCATGGCGTTATGGAAAACACTATGGGAGAGAATACGATTGGAGCTTCTTGCTTGTTAGGAGGTACATGCAAGGCGAGGTGCATACTTTTATACTTCTTGAGAAGGAGAATAACTTTGTAAAATTCGATGTTGCAAGTCCAATACATTTATATTGATAAGTGCACGACTTAGCACAATTATTTACTTGCAGGTAATACGAGCGTGTACTTTGGAGATAAATATAGTGACTTTATATGGGTCATAACCATTAAAGTCATGAGAGGGGATAACAGTAGCAATTAAATTTAATTTAATACTGAGAATAAATTAATAAATATATAATTTAACTATCTAGTGGAGTTGCTTATTGTAAGATTGTGATAGGTCAGGTTACTATATGTGTTATTCCTGAACTTCTTGTTCCCTTCGCAACGCTAACTATAGTGATTGGCAGAGAGCATATTCAGCAGAGCAGAGAAACTTTAATATCCACGTCCAGGTGAGTTATGAAGGACTAGTATATTTAGTGCAGATGTATGGGACAAGGAGAGAAAGTCATTACTGTGTATCTGTAGCTCACTTAACTAAACAATATTTCTAACATGATAAGTGACTTATATTATGTTATTATAAGTAGAGAAGAGGGAATTTGAGCTAGTTCAACCCTGATATAGAGCGTATTTGAGGGTGGTAATCGCAGGCATTTAGGTAAGTGAGGATCTATCACGATTAGGGATTCAGCGTAAAGCGATAATAAGGAGGATTTAAGGGAGAGTAATGCTAGTCAAGTTCTATTGCGTGAGTTAGCCACTATACATACATATTGTGCTCAAGGTTAGATTCAATGGGCTCTTTTTAAATGTAAGTAATAAGGTGATTGTCTACAGTTTTGTGCTAGATAAACATCAGGTGAATGAGAGTTGTGTCTACACTATAAAGATGAGACGAAATGGATCGAGACACGGTAATAGATCATCGTGAGAATAGGTCGGTCTTGCAAGATAACTAGGTCAGATTCTTATGTGTGAGTATAACTGTCTCTTCTCAGTGTTTATATCGCACAGGAGTAATGGATCGAGACAGACATTGAAAATCTCGTGAGACAGTTAAGTGAGACATCGAGAGAAAGTGCTAATGGTTGTACATTTTAAAGGAGAGAGCACAAATAAAAACACTAAATACATAAAAATGTTTTACGGCGCGCATGATTAAAGCTGGCGGGCCAAAACTTGGGCTGGTTAACGTTCCTGTGGACACCAAAAAAAGAAAGACTTTGGCCACTGTGAGTATGAACACAACAGACTAAAAAACTCCCACTCCTGAAAGCTTAACTCATCACGTCTGTATTGAAGCAAGAAATCAACGTTAAGATGCTAAGGTATTATTTGAGTGAGCACTCCAAGATTATGGTTGTGTACATAAAGAGCATGAATCAAAGGTTTATAAGAAGTAGAGCGTGTGTATTATTAGCTTATTTTAATCTGGTGTTACAGAGTATATTATAGGACATTGAGCGACAATTAGGTTGTAGAAGCGACGCCAAATTATTGAACAGAGAACGACTATTAGTCTATTTATTCCATGTAGGTATGTAGTTCTACTAATATGGGCGAGCATTTGCAAAAGAATCTTAAGCATTTATGCTGATAGGGCTAGGGAGTTCTATTATCTCTGCGGGCGGTATACCTCACGATGTACCCATTAAAGAGCTAACGAGACTCTATCTCATAGTGTGAAAATGAAGGCCTGAGAGGTAGTTTAGCAACGCGACATATGTATGCTTCGTATATAAACTTAGAGAGAGTAATTCCTCTGAGCTCGTCAGTGAGTCTTTTCTCAAGGCTAATATGTCCCGCTCAGAGTTATGGAGAAGCACCAATTCTCATATACTACATCCCAGTAATTATATATACGACGTCTTAGTAATGGTGGTCTATATCGTTCGCGAAGAATAGAACAGTGGATGAGCATATGTATGAGTGAAAGTGAACATACTGATCGTAAGAAATCAAGCTCACATGTTTTGACTAACTCAATACACGAATAGAGTGTGCAGGTGAAAGAATATACTATAACAGGTACACTAGAACACGCATTCATTCGATATAACGACTGTTTTTAGAGGATATATATATAATCCTACATACCATGCAGGTTTTGTTCTCTTTCTCCATCAAATGAGTGTTGGAGCTAGAAGAAGAGAATATATGAATGAGCGATATGTACCAGACGTATAGGGATTGGTGTCTGTTATAAGATTTGGAGACTCATGTCTCTTGGGAGGCGATTAAATTAGAATTTGGTGTATCTCCAGATCCGTGTGGGGTTATATTGTGAGAGATTAGTAATTTCCAGAGATATTGTTAAAGAGTTTCTGTGGATGAGAAGTAAATTTAGTACTTTTATTCACCTCCTATGAGTGTTTCAGGTGAGAATAGTATTTAGAGATTATGATGATCTGGTCTACTTATATATAGTATATTATGTACTATTATAGTTAGGATATAATTTTTATATATTAAATAGGGTTGATATGGTCTCTGAGATATCATGTTGTGATTGTAAAAAGTAGGAGTTATGAGGAGGGTTATCGTGATTGAGGTATGAGTAAAATGATTTATTTATATTTGAGTATTTGAGTTATTATATATTTATATTATATTTATAGTTTATAAATATTATATATATTAATTTTATACTTAATATTTAATATATTAATATTATATGATATAGTATAGTAATAGAATATATAGAATTATATGATATAATTTTATATTATATAATTATGATAATATAATTATTATATAATTAATAAGTGTATATAGTGTATATATATATTATATTTATATTATATATTCATTCCTAGCAGCTTCTATGGGATGGGAATTTCAACTTGAATAGGAAAAGCAATACTAGAGCCCTCCACATAGACATCTATATTAAACTTTATTTGAAATCACAACGTTTCGGAAATCGTAATTTCCATCATCAGGTGAATACACTTAATTAAATAAAACAATAAATATTAATATCTAATATTTTATAAAAGATTTTAAAGTTGAACAATTTTTGTAATTTAATATAGGTAATAATAGATATATTACGGGTATAAGGACATTAGAGGAGAGATTATGGTCAATAATTAAATCAAATTCACATATTTTACAGAGAATGGATATCACAGTAGGGTACTATATAAATAGAGATGGTAGTGAATAAAGAGAATTTTACATGAATAGTATATGGGTGTGAAGCATAGTATAGTAAGGTTAGTTATATATATTATTTTGATTATGTATATATATATATATTTTGTATTATAAGTATTATATATATATATATATTATTTATATTTATATATGTATATAATACATTAATAACCTGCCAGGTTTCTCTTATTATCAATGCGGAATGTTGTTTTGTAGGTTCTGAAAATATTTTGATATTTTCTAGGCTTGGAAAAGTTTTACGTATTTAGAGAGACTATTTATGAAAGTTAAAGAGATGTATTAGAGATTATTAGTTAAATCATCCATTATCATCACCCACAATTCCTCTTGCCAAGACTGGGGTAAAGGTTGACGTGAGTCAATCGCACTGGAAGCACCAAAGAAGTAGATATTAATTGTTGATGCAGAACCGAAAAGAAGCTTATGAGCTCAGCGCCTTTGAGCGAGCCCTTCCATTTATACCTTATTATGTGAGAACTCGGTCGCTCATGTAAGAAATAATCCGATCCTGACGCTAGAGCTTTCTACGAACCCTCACTATGTGGCGTCTCGCGCAGAAGGAGTTAGGTGTTTTTTTCCGTTCCTTAACCCAGGTGGTGCACAACCATAGTAATAAGTGACTGTATTTCGTGTGGGATAGTTTAGATTGGTTAGGAATTCTGTGACCCACTCGTCAACAAACACCCCTCCTAATCACTCAGATTTCCTCCTTATCAGGAATCCTTTGAATGACTCCTATCCCTTTATCCTTGCGGTCTGCGTCTGACCCTAGCGTCATATTCCAGATAATCGTAAAACACTACATACTATTCCGCTTTAAGATAACAGTTTGCTAACATGTACATTGATTGGAACGTTGTGCCTTCAAGTACCAGTCTAAACGTAATTGATACTTTAAGTTACGTTAATTACGACTGTACTTTCGACTAACGAGTGCATGATTCTCTTATAAATACTGTTTCAATTGTCTCATTTTATCAATCTTCTCACTGACCTACCTTAACACGTATGTTCATGTATTGGTGGTAACGGGTTTATACTGATTCAATATGGTTAGTAAGATTCTGTCCAGTTTAGCTTTCCCCTATTAAGTGCCTATACGTGTAACACAGTTGTAATACTATAGTAGATCGTGGATGAGTACGTGCGTTGTGATTCAGACCATTATGTCTCATCTATCTATACTCATTAAAACTTACAGAGAGCAAAGGGCCCTTCATATATGATTCTATGTGATGAGTAGTAGTAGGTAGTAGAGGTATATAATTCATAGGTAATTAAGTTGATAAAGGTAATAGGTAGATGATTATATATAAATAATATATAATCTATATGAGATTAATATAGTATTATATAGGTATCGTGTAGTATATATATTATTATAAGTGATTGTCCCTATAATTATATCACTATATAATATGGTTTATATAATAATAATACTTAGTGTATAATGTATAAGTAGGTAAGGGTGGAATACAATAAATGTGTATATAATCGTTATTACTAGGTATGATAATATAGTTGAGTAGGGATTATGCGAGGATTTTTAAGAGGGTGGAGGTCGCGGAGTTTCGGGTGAAGTGTTGTTGAAAAAGTGGAGTCGGAGTACGTGTTAAATCTGTTTCAAGAGGTCGGTAGGGTGCGGTAATGTTTTCAAGAGGGCCGAGTCCGGAAGTCGGAAAATTTTTGATTACCGACTCCACAACCTTCCTGGTTTTTATTGTCTTGGGTCAAGTCAACTACTTTGAACTCAGTGCCCGTTCGAATTTTTGATCTTTCGCAAAATAATCTTCCATCTACAGAAAGACGGAATTTAGCGACAATTCCTCTATCAGACAACTCTGAAACTTAAAAGATCAGCAACTCTATCAATGCGGACTAAGTATAGAAGATCCTCTGATTCTTTTAGTTTGCAACCATAACTATCTTCCAATCAATGTACCACCACTATTAGTTTCCATGTGTCATTTTCAAGGTGTCACTTGCTGGAGGTTATCTGTTGTGGTTAATGAACCTGAAACTTCGAGCTCCTACCATCATTATCTGTATATGAGTACTACTCATCCGTAATTGTAAATAGTGTAATAAATATAGAAAGTAAACGTTTTATTATTTATCGATTGGAATCTCCAGAGTGTTAATAGCGATTGTATTTAGCATTTAATGACTGCAGAGAAACTCATAGATATCCTCTGCCAGAGTTTTTTGGATATATTTGCCGCTTATGATGGGCCACGAGTTATTCGGCAACGTATTTTATATTGTCGTCTCTTACTCTCCACTAATCCGTTCTTAGGCGGAGTGGTGGTGCTCCTCTCGGTTTCCGTTCTCTGATTCTTTCATGAACTCTGTCATTTTGTAACTTTTAGAGTTGATTAATGGTTAAGGCAGAGACTCCTTCTGTACGCGGATATCTAGCTCCTTCAGGTTTATATATTATTAAGGTGTTAGTTTACTAACGGACGCGCAGAATTGCATTTGACCCTTTTTTCATTACAGCGGGGAATTAACTAGATGGCGCTATTGCACCTATTTGTTCTCTCTGTATTTACTCATGGTCCCTTACGAGGAGCGTTCACTAAAGAGTGAGCTATTAAGTGATTTAAGGTTGTGGTATCGGCCTCCTCTCTAGGGGCGGGTTTGGGGTAGTCGGGTGGCGAATATAAAGGTTGAAGATGCTTCTGTAGCTCTCGGTTTTCCGTGTCCTCATCGGCAGGGTGCTTAGTGGCCTAACCAGATCTTGTGGTCCGTTTTTGAGTGTATTAATTTTTATTAATTTATTAAATGTATAATACTTTATTCACTAGCTCGGGGTATAAAGAATTTTTAAAACCATAAATAAACTTTCTATTAATGTAAGTAAAAAGAATTAGCGGTAATTAAAATTTAAAAATTTTTTAAGAAAATAAAATAAATATTCAATGATTATAATTTATAAATAATTATAATAATATATAAAATAATAATCAAATCAATTATTATAAATAATAAATTATAATATTAATATAATATAATATAATAGATGATTAATAATTAATATTATAATTAATGAATATAATAATAAGTAATAATCTTTTGCAAATTACTTTTATAAAAATATTGTCATTATTATTATTATAATTTAGAGTTTATTTTTCATATTTATATTTTTTAAAATAAGTTACCTTAAATAAATTTATTACAATTTCATTAAGAGATTAATAATGGTTCATGGTAACTGTTAGCTAATAATTATGATAATTGTGACCCCAAAATAAATAAAGATAATAAATAATCAATATATAATTGGCGTTTTTGTTTATGATTCTATGATCAAGAAAATTTCCCTCCTAATAAACTTATAAATTGAGTCAACTCTCATTATAAATGGTCCATATATTATATATGTATATATTAAACCGTATTATTCTTTAGCTAGTTACTAATTATGGTTATATATGATTGTAAGTGTAATTAGTAAGATATATTAATATTAATTAAAGAGAAATAGAGTAGTACTATCTTGAGTATAAGATATAATAAGGTGAGGAAGGAAACTGATAAATATTTTATGCTGAGAATTACTAAATAGGTATAACGTGTGTCAGTATGACTAGTAATTATGAATATATAAGTGAATACGTATTAATTATAAGTACGATAGGTTAATAGTAATATGGTGAGGTAACGAGTTCATTTTGTTTGAGGGGCAGGAGGACGAAATGTGCACGCGTGAGTTGTCCAAGTCCGCGCGAGCTAGCAGTCTGAGTTTTTACATCCACTGGGGGGAAGAAGTTGAAACATCGGCTGGCGCGAGAAAAACGTGGTGGCGGTCTCATTTCTGGGTAATGGGAAAGCCGGGCCTTAAAATTTCAGATTAGTCCTGTATGTCCAAAGAATGCTCGTGTAGTAAACTCTGTAAAAGAACGTGATAAAGCCATGGTTAAAGAGGGGAAGTAGGTATTTAGGTAGATCTCTAGTGGCATAATAGGGGTAAGTATAGGGAGGGAGATAATAATGTAAGAGTATGTATAATAGCTCAATAAGTAGGAATATGTGTGGGCTTATGTCTGTATGGTAATACTATATTAGTACGTAGATAATATATATATATATATATAGTATAATAAAAATTGATTATGAATGTTTAAGTGAGTGATAGTTAGGTATTTTTAGGGAAAAGACTAGACATGGCCCGAATAGCTTCAGATACGTATGTTTCGTATTTTAGTTGACGCCCAAATTGTCTCGAATTATTCGAGTATTTACTTTGAGACGGAGTAAAATCATTTTTGCAAGAGTATGCTGATTTTGCGGAGGTGTGTAGGGAAGACTGTGCTGTGGGTTTGGATTTGGTTATGAGAAAGTGAATGAGGGCCGATTAATTATTGAGTCCCTTTATAAACTAGAGTGAAATTAGCCGTGCAAACATAAGGGGAAAGTTATTTCACAATTTATATACGAAATTGAATTAGAGAACGTTAGATGAGGTTATACCTAAAGAGGACAGTAAAATATATTAGAGTGCGCAAATTATGGTACTAAGCCAATTGGCGAAAATCTTTGACTCATTGATGTACGAGGTTAATCACTTAGTTAAGAAGGGGGCTCTGTTGACATTATGTGTTGCAGAGTTATTCTTAATGGATTGAAAAATTAGAATTTTCACTGATGTGTTGTGAATAAACGGGATATGGACACCAATGACAACTATCGGATAGCTGGTATAGGTGGCTGGGTCGACAGTCTAGGGAGTTCCGTGGTCTTATGCGAGTTCCGCAACATTTTCATGTGCGTTTTAGTGACACTATCGTGTGAGCAGGACTATGCCTGATCTACTGAGTTTCAATACTTTAATCAGTAAGTTTCGTGTCTAAAGATATGTATATATTTTTACATCTTTTTTGCGTGATGAAAGCTAGGTCCTCTTTGTAAATAAAGCGTCATTTTTCCACACATTCAGCAATCGGGCTGGCGGTTTAGTTTTTGCGAAAATTGAGCTTAAGAGACTCTAGTTATGAACAGATGGCACGCTAATTGTAAATCCAGCCTGAAATTGAAGTGATTCTAAGGACGCGGAGAGTCTACGATTCTGCTGGGGACGACAGATGTAAAATCTTTTATGATATCTATAACCAGGAGATTGTTTTGATGGGGTATATGGGAGTGGTAAAGCCGGACTGGAGAGAAGTTCTCCTAAGTTCGGTATACATCATCGTTTAGGATGAGTAGTAGGAGAAGTGTTAATTGTATTCGAATTGTGTGGCTGCCATGTAAAAGAAATGGACTATGATTATGAGACGAGATATTATTGTTGACCTGATTTGCATGAGTCGCGAAAAATTATATAGCGCGAGTTGACGTTCGGAGCCTGATTCGTGAGATGCGACATCAGGACTAAATCGACTAAGCATTAACGTGAAGTATAGACCAGGTCACCCCAGAGTGATTTGCCCGATATTGAAGCAATACGACTCTATTTTTAAATAAAGGGGTCAAGGTTACAATTAGGTACAAAGGGAGTCATTGAATAATTGATCATAGTACTAGAATCTGCTTGGAGATGAAATCTATGTAAGGAAATACCTCAGAAATTTACATCAATTGTTTCCTATCGATGATGTTAAAATCTTTGTGATTGTTGTAATGAACCTCCTTTCCGCTAAGATGATGTTCATTGCTGATTGGACGAAGCGTATTAGAATTTTTGCAACATAGTATAGAACTCGGAGATAAATATTATGAGGTGTCACGTGTTCTCCTCTTTAAAATATTAATTCTGGAGTCGTGGTGGGACACTCAGTTTTTGTTTTTCTTTCGCATTGGAGATTACCACGAAATGCATGAAACATCATTAGATTCACTGACTCTTCTATGTCTGACGTATGACAATTAGTATTACGTAGTTGTGGGAATTTTAAAGTGAAGTCTGTGAAGCGTTCCTATTTTCACATCTTACGTTTATAAATGGGTCTTTCTTATTAAAAGAAATCTGTTTGGCATTCAACATCCCTAATTAAATTTTTATAGGGGGAAAAATAGTGAGTGATTACTACAGAAACAATATGAAAGTTAAATCATCCTCCAATTCTTTTATAATGTCTGTACGATTGTGAATTATTAATCAGTTACATTAAAAGTAAATTAAGGCTACAGTATAATCTACTGAAATTTAACATATATGATATATCAAGAAATAGATCAAATATATATGAATAGTTTTTAGCCTTACTTTGAGCACAATAGAAGTACAGGATGATTAAATTTGACTTCCCCCTTCAATTGGGATGGAAAAAGTAATCGCTTACCTTAAATTGTGTTACATATCTCCCTAGGATGAATGTAGGTGAGTTTATGAATTTGACTGAAAAAAAAACACCTAGCCAATAAAGATATTAAATCAACTTCTTTGGAATCAGCAACCATATTATATCACATTGCTCCACACGTGCATTCCTTAGGTCTTGTTTAGTCGATGTTTTTTGCGATTTTAGTTTAAGTGAAATGAAACTATTGACATATCAGGAGGAAATATTTATCGAGCCTAAACAAGAGTTTAGGCTGTTAATGTGGGGTCTCTTTTCGCCTGAAAATGGATCGAACTGCCTTAATTTAAGTTCGTGTCTATGTCTTTAACAAACGTTAGTAGCTTTTAGCTTGTTATGAGTTTATGTTTCAAGGTAGTGCTTTAAACTATGGTCGGTAATCTTTTCAAATTTTTCATTGTAATTCATTTTTAATTATTGTGAAATGTTCTTGTTTACAAGGGTGAAAAGGGCTATGTTACTTTTTTGTTTATTTTACTGTGTTTAGATTTATAACTGAGTGTATGACGTAGTTGGTGAGCCTCTGGTTTAATTTGCATGTATATAATCTTTCGGTGTTACTTGTATGGTTTTTTTAGGATTTTTGCAAGTGTGGATATATATTGGAGTTTTATTTATGGTTTGTGCTTTGATTTTCTTGCCAAAAATGTTAATTTCTGGTTTGTTGCATAAAATCTTACAGTTTGTCACGTTGGTTGTTTCATTTGTGCCACTGACTTAGTTCTTCTTTTGTTTTTTTTTCTTTTGTCTCTCATTTGTGAGTGATATTGTGTGTAACACAGATTTGTAAAAAATTATTTTATGGATTTTTACCTTTTTCAAGAGGGTCTTTCACAATTATTGGGATATATATATATATTTAATATATGGAGTAGGCATAAGGCTTAGTAAATATTTATTATATTGGTATATACTATATAGTAATTTGGAATTTTACTTTCACTAAAGTTGATTAATTTGGTTAGAACAATACCAAAACAATATCTTATGATATTTTATAATCATTATATATATATTGATTAGTAGTATATATATATATATATATAATAATACTATAGTTATATTTGGAATTGGATATATGATGGGAGAGAAACAAATCGCAAATGATATGGTTGTCATAGCACTTCCTTTGATCAGATATTAATTGTTAACATATAATACAACTAGTGAATCATAGAGTAATATGGGACAAGACAATCGAATGTCATAGAAGGAATGGGTTGAGTTAATGTAAACCGACCTACGATGGTAGTAACTTTCTCTTCGTAGACGATCTACTGGTGCATAGCGTCTGGACTACTCCCTCATCAATGTCCAACAATGGTCGGCGCATCATATTGATTATTCCCATTTTGTCTTTCTGTTAATATGCCTTCATGAACTTTTAGATATTGAGGATGACGTTCCCCTGCCTCATCCACTAACATCGCCTAGGTTATCCGAAATTTTTTTAGGTGAGAATGTATAAGTAGTGCAACTTTATCCTCATTCTACATCCATGGAGATGATATACTGTCCTAGCATTGCTGTAACAATGTTAGTGTTCTCGGGCTTTCCTGTTCCTTTCAGAAATATTTGTGCTACATCTGAAAAGAAATCCACGCTCTTGCCTCTAATCACAGATCATTTGTATGTAACCAAAGGCAGAATCGACGGAGGAGTTGTGCGGAATTTGTGGGCCATCAGGAATATCCCAGCATTTTTCATTACTCGTTCACGTCAGACCATGGGAAACGTTGAGCATGATATATGCCCGCGGAAGCATTCACCTATCGATGTGGTCCATGAGCCTTCACAAATTGTTTCATCATACCAAGTTTTATGTGTAGTGGAGGGTAAGATGGTGTTTTCTCTCTGTACAAGTGGTTACACGTGGTACGATGTTCGCTCGTCCCCATGCGTCAGAGATTTACCTCGGTGGACCATTCTACTTGTTTGGTCCAATGAATCCTTTGCCCCGGACTGTCCAATATCACATGGATGCAGTATATTTTGGTAAACCTGCTTGTGACTGAGCAAAAATGTTGTTACCAATTTTGAAGGTCGATTGCATATTTACCATTCCCATTTCTGTGTATCCAGACATATTGGTATCCTCTCTCGAGAGACTCGTCTCTGATTTTTGGTCATACTCCTGCTCTTCATCAATACCTGAGCACCCTATTGGGAACCGAGATATACTGTTGCCTTGTTGTTGTAAAACAACACACTTTAAACTGCTCTTGGAACTGTCAATAAACAGTCTCCACTCACCTGCATCGGTTTGCTGGGAGTCCCATAGCGAGTAGTTGGTCCTGCAACTTCACTTGCATAGTATCCATTTCAAGGTTTCACCATTTCTAGACTCGGAAGAGCTCCGCAGTCTCTGCTTCTTCTGTTACGCAATACAAATGTTACTCTTATGCATGGTCCAGTAGTCATTTTTTCATGCAACCTCGAAGCACAGCTCAGGACAACCTCGGCAAA
>JABUQX010089727.1:67500-71100 GCA_015478945.1 Trachelipus rathkii
ATTCCTCTGTAGGGGAGATGTTTGGGGATGGGGTGTTTAGTAGATTGTTATTGGGCGATTTTGTATATATGTGTTAGTTAATTGGGTGTGGATGTGAGAGAGCCAAGACCTATTTGGGGTTGGGGGAGGAATGTTGTTGTAGATGTCATTATAAAGTTTGGCTGGTGAGGAGGGGGGGGATTTTAGTCTGTGTCGGGGGGGGGGTTGGAGAGTATTTGGTGGCATGGGGGGTTGGGTTGGGGGTTTTCTGGGAAAAATTGTGTCCCCTCCCTGGTCAAGGGGGGGGGGGGGTTTAGGGGGGGGGACAAATGGGAAGGATGTGTGTCTCGTCATGTAATGCCTGGATTGGGGGGTTGTTTTCGTACATCCAGTGATTATTCTTAGGGCAATGTTTTGTGTAACTTGCAATTTATTTATGTTGGATTGTGATAGTGCTGGGAACCATGCGGGGGAGGCATAATTTATATTAGTTCTGTGGAGTTGTTTGTAGATTGTGGTAAGGGTGTGTTTTCTGTCGCTGAAGTTGTGTTGGGAGAGAGTTCGGAGGGTGTTTAATTTCCGTTGGGTTGAGGAAGTAAAAGTCGAATGTGGGGGGAGAAGTCATATGTGTGTCGTAAGTGATTCTAATATTTTTGGGTTTTGTTTAGGGGAAGGGGGTTGTTGTTCAGAGTAATTAAGGGTGGAATGAGGATTGGTGGCGGTCAGTGTTTAGGAGTAATGGAGGATTTAAGGGGGGAAGCTGTCATTCTATTGGTGAGTAGCCACAGTTTCTAATCAATTGTAGGTATTTCTTTCTGGTTTGCTGGTGGCTATGTGTTTACAAGTGGAGTTGGAATGAGACTGATGTCGTCGCGTAGTTGATTAGTTTTGGTGATTGGTTGGTAGGAGTGGGCAGACTGCCGAAAGAAGATTGAAGAGAATGGAGGAGAGCAATTGGCCTGTGGTACGCGTTTTGCAATTTGAATGGAGTGTGAGAGGGTTTTTTTATGGAGGACTTTGGCATATCTATTGGAAAGGAAATTTGAAAGCCACTTTTTATCATTGTTTTCTAGGGGGGATTGAATGATTTTTTGTATAAGGATGTATGTGGGACAGTGTAAAAGGCTTTGTTAATGTCGATGGTGTAAGTATGGATCTGTGTAATGGGATTGGTTGAAGCCATTAATTTTGTGTTGTGTAGGGAGTGAGGGCTGTTGTTGTTGAATGATTTCCTTTAAATCCATTTGGATTCTGGGAGGGTGATGTGTGGGGGATATTTTTTTTATATTAGTTTTCTCCAGCAGTTTGCTGATGGGGGAGAGAAGAAGAGATTGGGCGATAGGAGGATGGGGAAATTGGGGGTCTTTTTTTTAGTTCAATTTTGGGATATATGAATGCTTGTTTCCAGATTGGGGGTATATAATTAAGTTCAGGATTTTGTTAAAGATTTCTGTGATGAGAAGAATTGCTTTCCCTCCTAGGTGTTTCAGGTGGAAGTTTGAAATTGAGTCTGTCCTGTTGCTGGTGAATTTTTAAGGGTTTTGATTGTCTCTGATATCATGTTGGTTTTAAAAGGAGGTGGAGGGTTGTGATCTGAGGGAAGTTTCTTGAGTTGTTTTTTTGTTAACCTATTAATGGGGAGAGTAGGTTTACGGGAGATATTAGCGTAGTGTTTTTGCGAAGGCTGTCTGCTTGTTGTTTTTGAGGGGGAAGGAGTTGTCGGGCAAGGATGGGGATTCGTGTGAGGGAGGTGGGTTGTTTTGCGATTTGTTTAGTTTTTTGATAACCTGCCAGGTTCTCTTATTATCAATGCGTGAGATGTTGTTTGTAGGTAATCTGTAAATTTGTTAGTAAAGTGTTAGTGGTTATGAGATTAAGAGATCTGAGTGTTAAGTTAGTTATTTGGTTAGAGATGTGGGGGGTATATGGACTGAGTTTTCGGGGGGAGTTTCTTTGTTTAATAGTGACTGATTTCGGGGATAGTTAGGATTGGTAGGATTTTCCTGTTGACCCTTAGGTAATGTAGAGGTGGCTGATTTGAATGATTGTGTTGTTTAAATGAATGATGGAGGGTTCTAATGTTGTTATTGGTCATGTATTGGTGTAGGGTTTATATGGGATTCAATATGGTTAGTAAATCTGTCCAGTTAGCTTTTTTGTAGTTGGTAAATGTGGTGGTCTTTTTTTGGGGGGTTTGGTGGGGGGAGGTCAGAGATATGAGGATAGGGAGATGATCTGATTGTAGGTCGGTGGTTGTGTCCCAGGTTAATCTGTGATGTAGGGAGGGGGAACAAAATGTGACGTCTGGTGAAGTGGGGGATTGGTTGCTTTGGCGAGGGATTCTGGTGGGGAGTTTTTTGGAGTTAAGGATATTCAGGGATTCAATTCATTAAAGGATATGGTTGCCCGGGGATCAGATGGTAGTCCTCATACCAAGCAGTGGTGGTGGGCAATTTAACGTCGCCTCAAGGATGAGATTTGGGTATGTTACTATTGTTGATAGGGGGGGTAAGTGGGTTGTTTTGGGGGCGGGTTTGGGGTGGTTGGCGATTATAAAGGTTGAAGATGTTGTAGGTGGTCTTGTCAGGAGTATGGAACAAGATTGGGATTTTATTAATATATTATATATAATTATTATATATATGGTATATATATAATATATATATATATATAATATATATATAACTATATTTATATATATATATAATTATATATAATATATAATTATTATAATTATAATATATATATTATTATATATATTATATATATATATATATAATATATTATATATATATATATATATAAAAGAAAGATGTTTGGAAGAAATAAAAAGGAGAAAAACAAAACTAAAAGGTGCAGTACGTAAGAGAAATAAAAAGAGGTAATGAACAAGTTTTATAAGGAGGAATGAATGGGGACATACAAGGAATTGGAAGCTCTTCTGGAAGGAACGCGAAAGGTTAAGAAATGAGAATAAGGGGAACCTGCTTAGAATAATGAGTAGGGATGATGGTGTTTTTGTAACTGACGAAATGGATGTGAGGAGTGTGGAAAGAACACTTCGAAAATCTGTATAATACTTAACAGTAATGAAGAGTGATGGTGAAATGTGTGTGGGTTGATGGTGCAAGAGTAATAGGGAATTTTGGGATGAGGTTATTAGCAAGGGAGGTAATGGGTAGAGTGAGATAGTTGAAGATGGTAAATCTTGCAGGTATAGATGAAATTAACTGGTGAAATATCAGGAACATGAGGCGAGATGGCGTATTTGATTGATTTGGAAGTATGTGTATTATAAAGCGTTTAATTGAGTGTATATGTTCCGAGGGGATTGGAGGAGAGCAAGTAATTAACTTTATTATGGGATAAGGGAGTTATTATGAAGGAAACTGTTAGGAATTATGGAGAATAATTTTGATGAATGTTGTAGGTAGATTATATGCTGGTATTTATTAGGTACGTAAAGTTAGTGACGTTATCGTAGTGATGAACTGAATTAGCACTGATATGGGTGAGAACGAGGTTGTGCAAAAGTTGTAGGTTTGAGTGTGTGATAGTAGTGATGTTTTAAGTAGTGTGGATCAATCTTTTACATGATTATTAAAGTCCATGAGAACTGAG
>JABUQX010089728.1:15000-30000 GCA_015478945.1 Trachelipus rathkii
TATTATTATTAAATAATAAATTTTCCAATCCCAAACTCTACATACGATATGTTGACGATACCTTTGTAGTCTTCGAACGTGATGAAGATGTTAAGCTCTTTATTGATGAACTCCAAAACTTGAGTGTCTTAAATTTTACTTTTGAAAAATCTGAAAATAATTCTTTCCATTTCTTAGACGTTAACATCTCCTTTGATCCAAGCGGAACCCTCACCACAAGTATTTACGTCAAACCTACTGACAAAGGTCTATATACTAATTTCAGTTCACACTTACCCTTAACTTACAAAATCGCACTAATTAAAACTTTACTACATAGAGCGTACCACATTTGCTCTAACTGGAAAACTTTTGACCCAGAACTCTCGAGAAGTAAAGAGGATCTCGCTAATAATAACTTTCCTCAATATCTGTTAGATAAAATCATAAAAACTTTTATAAATAAGAAAATTCTCGATGAAAAAGCAGAAGATAATAGGGATAGTTTGACATTCTTTTTCAGATCGCAGACTGTAGATGGCTTTAATTATGAGAATTTTAGGTTAAAGAAAATAATTCAAAATCACATCAAGTCTTAAAAATCTAACGCTAAAGGAATAAAACTTAGATCTTACTATAAGCCATTGAAACTTTCTTCTATGTTCTCTGAAAGAACTAATGCGACTAAGGAGAATGTGAGTCATGTAGTATACCAATTTCACTGTAATAAAGATGGCTGTAATGCCTCTTACATCGGGTATACTACTAATCTTCTCAAACTTCGTGTCTCACAACATAGATACAGGCCTTGTAAGATCTTTGAACATTTGAAAAACGAACACGTGAACCCTCAGACCCAATCGTGACATTTCTAATTTAGACATAGTACACTGATCTGGAAATATTTTTGATTTGAGACTGGCTGAGTAACTCTTAATCAAAAAAGCACAAGCCAGTTATCAATATCAAGTACAACGAAATAAGAAATTTTTTGAACATTTTTTGAGTTTGGCTGGATAGAATTTCTCTATTGATATAATTATTATTTTAGGATTTTAGATTTAAAGTTAGTTTAATATTTTAATTTGTTACTTCACATTTATATTTAAATAACATTTATTTGGTTTTATCAATTAGTCTAGAACTCGTATCTGATGATGCCCGAAGTGTCCAAGCGAAATATTTAATAAAAAGTTAAAAAATCTGTTGTTCTTTTCTATTCCACAATAGTACTCAAGAAAATCAATCATGAAGCGGTTGATACCTTTAGAAAATTGGAAAAGGCGTGCAAATCTCATATTAAATTAGAAGCTGATATAAATTTCTATATAATTAATAATAATAATAATCAATAATAATAATAATAATAATAATAATAATATTTTTTGTATTCAAAAAAATAATTAATAAGAGATAATAATAATAATAATAATAATAATAATAATAATAATAATAATAATAATAATAATAATAATAATAATAATAATAATAATAATAATAATAATAATAATAATAATAATTAATAATAATTAATTAATAATAATAATAATAATTAATAATAATAATTAATAATAATAATAATATTAATAATAATATATAATAATAATTAATATAATATTTATTTTATATATGAGAAAAATAAATATATTAAGAATAAGTACAATAATATTTATTAATAATTTTCAAAATAATTTTTAATAATAATAATAATAATTAATAATAATAATAATAATTAATAAAAAAAAGTGGTCGCGTAAGAACTTAAATAATATAATCATATTAGTAGTATTGCTACAGGTTCCGAACCCACTTTTTTCGCTAGGAAGGAATAGAGGTATCGCTTTCAAACTTGGAATATAATCTATGTATGTGATAAAACTGATTCACATGCGAGTTTTTGGGACCGTTAGGTTCCCCCTAAGGGGTGCCACCCCCGAGAGCGTAGCCGCTACGCCCGCGTTTATACCCTTTTGGCTTTCCAAACCCGAGATTGAGTTAAGCCTAACGGCTAATCATCGAACCAGGTGTTCGATGCGTGAGAGAGTAATTATTTTTTAGAGCGCGCGCGCGCATGCGCATACACATTACACATTATTATTATTATTTATTATTATTATTATTATTATTATTATTATTATTATTATTACGTCGAAGAAGTGATCCCCGAAGGGGATCACTTCTGAGTTGTTTTTTAAGCCCTTCTGCGTGTCCTTCAGCACCGCATCGCACGCCCCGCACCGCACCGCACCGCACCGCACCGCACCGCACCGCACCGCACCGCACCGCGCCGTAGCGCTCCGCTTCCGACTCATCCTCTGGAGTTTTTTTTATTTATATTATTATTATTATTATTATTATTATATTATTATTATTATATTATTATATCATTATTTATATTATTATTTTAAAATTATTATTATTATTTTTGTTATTATTTTCCGCCGCGGTTTCTTCTTTCGCATCCGGTTTACTGGAGTCCGATATATATCTTACATGGGTTAGAGTTTATCGTATGGGTTAAAATTTGGGGGTGTTAGATGGGGAGGTAACCTCGTCGTAGACGAGGTTACGTCCCCATGGGTCCCCCGAAGGGGACCCCACCCCCCCTTAAAAAATCGAAGTGTTCGTAATTGGGTGAAATTTGGTGAGAGGATTCAGAGTTGAATTTCTAGAAATACTTGGTATGTGAACTGATGAGTTGGGCTCCGGCACCGTCTGGAGCCACTGCGGTGGGCCGAGTTAATAAACATTTCGTATAACAACCAATGTTGGTGTCCTTTATAAGGGTTATGAGGTCGAGAAAGACTCGAATATGATGGTTATAAGTCCGTATGGGGGTGTTAGGACCCCATTAGGGGGTTCGACTGAAAAAAAAGAGCAAAAGAGTGCAAAAAACAAAGGGTGAAGAAAGAAGGATTAAGGATGAATAAAGAAAGGAAAGAATGGAGAAGGAATCTGACTCAGAGGAGTAGGAGTTTGACAGATGCACGGTGCTGGCCCCGGTGCGGTGCCGAGTTATTAAATATTAGTGTAATGATACAATGGTGGTGTCCTAATATATGTTATTGGGTTTGTAGATTTCGAAAATAATGGTTTCGAACCTTCAAGAAATAAAAAATAAATTAAATAAATAAATAAATAAATAAATCTTATTCTTTTTATGTTTATAACTTTACAAATTTACGTTTTTACATACCCTAAAGCAGTAAATACTAAATCAAACCACCATCCAACCAGCATCCAACCTCCCTCCTGACCATCTGTGATCTATTGATCTATTGATTAAGGTCACATTTTCGAGTATCATTTTGAATAAACACATAAAATAAAATCAAGTTCTTTATTACAAGCATCAAGCCAATATATGCTGACGTCGTAACAAAGTTTTTCACATTAATAAAAGCTTTACTTTAGCATCACTGAACTATTGAAAATATAAACCCACAACGAGAAAACTTAAAGCCCATTCTTATAACAAGAATAAAATGCGTTAACATTACCAAAGGACCCACACCTTTAACACCAGTAAAGTAAACTAACATAACATCTAAAAACGTAACCAATTCACACTTTGTCAAGCATGTCTCTAACATAACAATGTTAAATTTTACATTAAAGTGGTAATATGTAACAAAAATTTACCATAACCGTGTGTAATTATCATACAGACCAATGAGTATACTCATTGGTGTGTAATTATCAATACAGAACCAATGAGTATTACTCTAAACGCATAACAAGTGTTTTCATAATTAATAAAGTTTCAAATAACATTACCAGAACTAAGAATATAATGTACAAGGACAAACCAGGCCCATCTTAAGCAAGATAAAACTGCTAACATTAACTATAAAGTTCACATAACAACCTACAGCACTAATCCATTTAATGCATATCTCTGTAGAGAAACTTAAAAAAGTCCATGGAAGAAGTTTTCATCAATAACCTTTACTTCATATAGGTTATTGATGAAAACTTCTTCCATGAACCAAGAGATCTTGAAACATCATTCGAAATGCTTGCTAATGAAGTCATTGATGCTATATTCCAACCCTCATACGAATCCTATCATAGTCTAAGTCTTGTAATAGACTATGATAGGATACGTATGAGGGTTGGAATCAATTTCACTTTTGGCGATGATCAGTCACCTGATTGGAAATACTATGTAAAGGTCCTCGTAAAGAGGACATTCGTAGGAGCAGAATGAGAGGTCATCATACCAACACAGCAAAAAATGTCTTACTGACGAAATTTGGATGTATAACAAGCCTTAAAGGTAATGAGGTTCTTTCTTTCAACCAATCAGAAGAAAGTAAACAAGAATAACAATGCACGAACGAACCATATCAGTTCAAAAGGGGTATATATTCTCGTTTAGACAACAACAACAACAACCAACAACAACAACAACAGTACAAAAAAAGTTCTTTATATACCAACCCCACCGAATATATGCTAACGTAACATTGTTTTCACATTAATAAAGCTAACATAGCATTACCAGAACTAAGAATATAATGTACAATAACAAAATCTAACACACCTTACGCTTAGAATAAAACAACTAACATTTAAACAAAAGCTCCATACCTTACAGCAGTAAAGTACCTTAGCATAGCATACAAAACGTTAAACCTATTCACAACTTTTTTCCAAAGCATTATCTCTAAACATTATCAGATGTTAATTTTACATTAACAAATGATTTACGTAGCATTTTAGAGTATCATTTTCGGATAAAACTAGCACAAAATGAGTTTCTTTATATACTAACCATTTCGAATATATGCTAACATAACAGGTTTTCATATTAATATAGCTAACATAGCATCACATGAACCAGGAAAATAATGTAACGGTAAACCTAACACATCTTACGTCCTAATAAACTGTTAACCATTACAAGTTCCACACTTTAAAATACCAGTAAGTAACTAAACTTTACATACAAAAACGTAACCGTTCATACTTTTTTCCAAGCATATCTCTAACATTTACGTTAATCTTACATTGGACACAGTTTAACATTTATCAAAAAATGTATCATAACCCTGACCGATTATCATACAGACCAACGAATATATGCAAACCTACCAAAGTTTTTTACATTATCATAGTAATATTTAACAAAAATTTATCATAACCTTACCCAAATAACATTATCTCTTTTTAGACTCCGTCCCCCCTTTCAGAAAATATCAAGTCTAAACATGAAAATGATTTTATGCTATAACCATTTGCATAAAGTGATGCAATACTTATTATATTTGACCCTCTGGCAGGAATACAAGCAATGTAACAGTCGCCATTCGGTTTACGATTAAATATAAATGACACATCGTTGGGAATAACGAAACTCCTCATGAAGATATCAACAACAAGCGTAGAGATGCGGGGAGATATCATCGTATCAGCACTGCGAAAAACTATCCTACTGAAGAAAATAGTGTATAAACATCCCTTAAATGTAATGAGATTCTTTCTTTCAACCAATCAGAAGAAAGTAAACAAGAATACGACGCACGAACGAACCATATCAGTTCAAAAGGGTATATATTCTCGTTAGACAACAACAATATCGAGTATCATTTCGGATAAACATAGCACAAAATGAGTTCTTTATATACTAACCAACGAATATATGCTAACATAACAAGGTTTTCATATTAATATAGCTAACATAGCATCATATGAACTAAGAAAATAATGTACAACGACGAATCTATCACGAATAAACAACTAACATTAACAAAAGTTCCATATTAACGCAGTAAAGTACCTAAACACAGCGCTACAAAAACGTAACCTATTTTACATTGTCTTTTGAAGAACTGTATGCCAACGTAAATCTAATTTGATCATTAACAAGCTGATTTACGTAGCATTTAGAGTATTCATTTCGGATAAAAACATAGCGCAAAATTGAGTTCTTTATTATACTAACCACCTATATATGCTTAAGCATAACAAGGTTTCATATTAATATAGCTAACATAGCGTCATATGAACTAAGAAAATATGTTTACAACTACAAACTTATACACAACTTAAGCACGAATAAAGTGTTAACATTAGCAAAGCTCCACACTTAACACCTGTAAAGTAACTAACATTGATACAAAAACGTAACCTATTCACACTTTGCAAAGCATACCACTAACATGAAGACGTGAAATATACATCGACATAATGATTTTTTTAACAAGGATTATCATTATATTGACCAATTATCATACAGACAATCATTAATTGTAGCCGATCTTGAACAAAGTTATATCCAAACATACACAAAAAATAGTTCTTTATATACTAACCATTGAATATATGCTTAACCAACAAAATTTTAGCATCAATAAAGCTAACATATCTTAACCGCAACTAAGAATTATGTACAAAGTCAAAATTTAACATTATGAATAATCAGCTAACATCCTGAAAATTCCCTACTTATCAAAGGTAAAGTAGCTAACAGGTCATACAATACTCGATATGTTCCCACTTTTCTCGCATATCAGCAACAGGTAAAAACCGCATCATCTAACAAAATCCCTCAACAAAGTGACCAATCTATCAAAGATTACCAACCCATCTGGAACTACGAGATTAAACACCATCTTCATTCAAAGTGTCACTCGGTTTTGAGTATAACATCAATTGACCTATGAATAAACATAGACATTAGCAAAATTCTAGGGCAAAAAACCTAACATTACCCAACAAAAACTTAACCTAGGCTCACGTTTCTAACACATCATCGTCAGTTAACACAGTAATATCTTACAAAAACTCATCATTTCTCTAACAAATCAGTGTTATTTTCACATTGTCATAGTAATATTTAACATAACGTACCTAACTTACGAATAAACAGTTTTCATTAATCAAGAGTATCTAAAGCAACACATAACCTTCCGAGAGAAAACCCATGGGGATGTGCTCCTTGTAACACCTAACGCTTTCATGAGGTAACATGAAATATTTTTATCCTTACCCTATTTTAGACCCCGCCCCCCCTTTCAGAAAATATCATTTCAAAACTGTTAGATTAAGCAACAGCGCATCATACAGAGGCGATTTGATAGCACTGTAAGCACTGTAAACACTACTTGGAGATCAACCCAGAGAGATGCATGAAGACCCATCTCGGGGTACCCTGAAGGGGGTGTAAGCGGTAAGGGCACAGCCCTTTGGGCTGAGCCCTTATGTAACAGGTAAAGACGTATTATCTAACAAAATCCCTTAACAAAGTGATCAATCTATCAAAGATACCAGCATCTCGACCTATGAATTGACACTATCTTCATCAAAGTGTCACACGTCTCTAGTATAACATCATTTGAACTATGAATAAACGTAGACATTTAGCAACAATTCTCGGGCAAACCTGTACATTACTCCAACAAAACCTTAACCTAGCTTCACGTTTCTAGAACACATCATCGTCAGGTAACACAGTAATATCTTACAAAACTCATCATTTCTCTACCAAATCAGTGTTAATTTCACCCTGTCATAGTAATATTTAACATAACGATACCTAACTTACGAATAAACAGGTTTCATTAACCAAGAGTATCTAAAGCAACACACCACCTCCCGAGAGAAAACCCAGGAGGGATGCGCCCCCCTGAAAGGGTGTGAATCTTGAGAGGGGGGATCACCCCGAAGGGGTGTAAGCGGGCATTACCCCTCAAAGGGGTGTAAGCGGGCATTACCCCTCCGAAGGGCTGAGGCCTTACCCCTCCTTCGGAGGGGTAATGCCCGCTTACACCCCTTCGGGGTGATCCCCCTCTCAAGATTCACACCCTTTCAGGGGGGCGCATCCCTCCTGGGTTTTCTCTCGGGAGGTGGTGTGTTGCTTTAGATACTCTTGGTTAATGAAACCTGTTTATTCGTAAGTTAGGTACGTTATGTTAAATATTACTATGACAGGGTGAAATTAACACTGATTTGTTAGAGAAATGATGAGTTTTTGTAAGATATTACTGTGTTACCTGACGATGATGTGGTTAGAACGTCGAGCCTAGGGTTAAGTTTTTGTTGGAGTATTTATGTCACCGTGTTTTGCCCAAGAATTTTGCTTAATGTCATACGTTTATTCATAGTTCAAAGATGTTATACTAGAGAGTGTGACACTGTGTGATGAAAGATAGTTTGTCAGTCTCATAGGATACAATTTCATGGATCGCTGGTATCTTTGAATAGAGGGTTGGTCACTTTGTTAAAGGGATTTTGTTAGATTAATACGTCGTTTACCTGTTACATAAGGCCTCAGGCGCAAAGGGCTGGCCCTTTACCGCTCTACACCCCCTTCAGGGTACCCCGAGATGGGGTCTTCATGCATCTCTCTGGGAGTGATCTCCAAGGTAGTGCTTACAGTGCTTACAGTTCTATCAAATCGCCTCTGTATGATGCGCTGTGCCAAACCTACCAGTTTGTTTAATAAATATAATAAGTAACAATGGGCGGCGGATGGTGGTCTACAAATAGATCGAGTAAGGATAAAAATATTTCATGTTACCTCATGAAAGCGTTAGGTGTTACAAGGAGCACATCCCCCTGGGTTTTCTCTTCGGGAAGGTTATGTTGTGCCTTTAGCAATAACTCCCTTGATTAATGAAAAAACTGATTTATTCGTTAAGTTAGGTACGTTTATGTGCCTAAAATATTCACTATGATCAATGTGAAATAACACTGAAGTTTGTTAGAGAAAATGATGAGTTTTTGTAAGAATAATTACTAGCGTGTTAACTGACGATGACCTGTGTTTAGAAACGTAGAGGCCTAGGGTTTAAAGTTTTGTGGGTTTAATGTTAGGTTTTCTTGCCCTAGAATCTTTGCAATGTCTAATGTTTTAATTCCATGTTCAATTGATGTTATCACTCTAAAAACGAAGTTACACTTTGATTGAAGATGGTGTTAATTCGTAGTTCCAAGATGTTGGTATCTTTGATAGACTTGTTCTTCACTTTGTTTGAGGTGCATTCTTTGTATAGAATGATGCGGTTATTACCTGGTTTGCTGATATGCGCAGAAAAAGTGAGGACATTATTTCGAGTATTTGTATGACGCTATTAGCTACTTTACCTTATTGAATAAGTAGGGAATTTTCAGGATGTTAGAGGATTATTCATACACGGGGTATGTTAAGTTTGCCTTTGTACATTATTATTCTTAGTTGCGGTTTTAAAGATATTTTAGCTTTATTGACTGATAAAGCTTTGTTGGGTTAAGCATATAATTCAATGCTGTTTTAGTATTAAAGAACTTATTTTGTTGTTATGTTTGGATAAAACTTTGTTTATGTTTACAATTTTCTGGATCTTGCTATTTTGATAATTGGACAAGATTATGATAAATCCTTGTTAAATATTACTATGTCAATGTAAAATTTAACGTTAATATGTGTAGAGATATCGCCTCCGTGGAAAAAGATGTGGAAATAGTTTACGTTTTGTATGCAATGTCTAGTTACTTTACAGGTGTTAAAGTGTTTTGGGCTATTTGCTTAATGTTAAACACTTATTCGTGCTTTAAGTTTGTGGTAGTTTGTCGATTGTACATTATTTCTAGTTCATATGGACGCTATGTTAGCTATTATTAATAATGAAACCTTGTTATGTTAGCATATATTCGGTGGTTAGTATATAAAAGAACTCATTTTGCGCTATGTTTATCCGAAATATACTCTAAATGCTACGTAAATCAGTTGTTAATGTAAAATAACATTTGATATAGAGATATTGCTTGAAAAAATGTGGAATAGGTACGTTTTTGTTTACGCTGTGTTAGGTACTTACTTGCTGTTAAGGTATGGAACTTTGTTAATGTTAGTTTGTTTAGTCGTGATAGATCGTCGTTACATTATTTTCTTAATCCACATGATTGCTATGTTACTTTATTAATGTTTGAAAACTTGTTATGTTAGTCATATATTTCGTTCGGTTTGTATATAAAGAACTTATCTTTGTGTTGTCGTTATTGTTGTTGTTGTTGTTGTTGTTGTTTGATCTATAATGAGAATATATACCCTTTTGAACTGATATGGTTCATTCCGTATACGTCGATTTATTCTTGTATTACTTTCTCTATTCTGATTGGTTGAAAGATAAGAATCTCATCTCAACATTTAAGGCGATGTTCTATACACTTATTTTTTCTTTCAGTAGGATAGTTTTTTCGCAGCTGCTGATACGATTCTGATATCTTCCCGTGACATCTCTACGCTTTTGGTGTTGTGAACGTCTGGTCATGAGGAGTTTTCGTTATTCCCAAACGGATGTGTCATTTTCATTTTAATCGTAAACTCGAATGGCGACTGCTACATTGCTTGTGTTCCTGCCAGAGGGTCAAATATAATAAGTATTGCATCACTTTATGCAAATGGTTACTCACGCATAAATCATTTTCATGTTATAGCGACTTTGATATCTTTCTGAAAGGGGGACGGTCCCTGTCTAAAAGATATAATTGTTATTTGGGTAAGTTATGATTAAATTTTTTGTGGTACATATTACTCTATGGGATAATGCTTAAAAAAACTTTGGTAGGTTTGCATATATTCGTTGGTTCTGTATGATAATCGGTCAGGGTTATGATACATTTTTTTGATTTAAATGTTTACTGTGTCAATGTATAGATTAACGTTAATATTGTTAGAGATCATCGCTTGGAAAAAAGTATACATGGAACAGTTTACGTTTTGTATGTAAAATTAGTTACTTTACTGTATAAGTTTGAACTTTTGTTAATGTTAAACAGTTTATTAGGACGTAAGATGTGTTAGGTTTACCGTTGTACATTATTTCCTGTGTTCATGTACCTGATTGCGTATGTTAGCTATATTAATTTTTGAAATACCTATATAGTATATTAATGTTGATGCATTAACTATTTCGATGGTTAGCTATATTAAAGACACTCACTATTGTTGTGCCCTACTCGTTTTATCCGAAATGATACTCCTAAATGCTACGTAATCATTTGTTAATGTAAATTAACATATCGATATGCTTCCCGAACCCGCATATCGCATATGCAAAAAAGTGTGAATAGGTTACGTTTGTATGCGTATTGCTAAGGGATTACTTTAATGTGATTAAGTTATGGAACTCTTGTTAAGTTAGTTGTTTAATTCTAAGGCGTAAGGTTGTGTTAGAATTTTGTGACTTGTATCATTATTATTCTTTAGTTTCTTCGTAATGCCTATGTTAGCTTTATTTAATGTTGAAAAAAGGACAATGTTGACGTTCAGCATATATTCGTTGGTTAGGTATATAAAGATCTTTATTCTCCTTTGGACTGTATATCTCGTTGTCATAGGGTCCGTTCGTTGCTTGTAGTTGTTCTTCGCTTGCTGTTGTCTTTCTAACGGAATATTATACCCCTTATTGAACTGAATATGGTTCGTTCGTGCATTGTATTCTTTTGTTTACTTTACTTCTTGATTGGTTGAAAAAAGACTCGTTTACCTTTTAAGAGCGTGGTGCTATACATCCAATTTCGCACGTAAGACATTTTTCGCTTGTTGAAATCGATTTTTCTGCTCTCCGGTGTGGTATTGATTTTTGAACCTTCTCATATCTATGCCTACGCATATACTTCTTTACTTGATGAACCGGATGTTACATGCTAAGTATTTCCAGGATCAGTGCACTGACTCATCGTCAAAAGTGAAATTGATTCAACCCCTAACGATATATTAATATGGAGGATAGAACTAGACTATGATAGGGATTCGTTGAGGGTTGGAAATATAGCATCAATGACTCATTAAGCAAGCATTTCGTATACTCCGCACTGTTTACTAAGACCTCGGAATCCATGGAAGATAGTTTCTCCGCTAATAACCTATATGAAGTAAGGTTATTGATGAAAAAACTTCCCTTTCCATGGAACTTTACAGTTTTGAGCGAGATTGCAGTTAAAGGCTCTCACGCTCGCTCGTAATATAGATAGAGAGTGTGCAATACCTTTCGTTAATGCTAGAGATATATATTCTTAAGATGGGCCTCTGGCTCGATGTCGAGTGTACATCTTGTACTGTATCTTAGTTCTCAGTAATGTTTATGTTGACTTATTAACGGTAAGAGTTCGCAAGAGCTCATTTGTTTCACGATATCACGAGAATTTACTACTCATTGGTCTTGTATGATAATTACTCACACCAGGGCATCGAGTCATACTTCATTTGGTCTGTATGATAATTACACACGGTTATGGTAAATTTTTTTACATCATTATCACCATGTTCCTTCGAACTCGTATTAATATAAACATACCATGTGCATTATAGTTAGAGACATGCTTGACAATATTAGTTTCTGTGATATATACTGTGTACTAAGGTTGACGTTTTAGGATTGTTGATTGTTAGCTTAACTGTTCTCTAACTTGGTGTTAAGTGTGATGGTTCTTACCTTCTTTATAGATATATAAATGACTCTCTAACAATTTTGAACATTCTGTGGTTTTATAATCGGAGGCCATTGGTTGGCTATGCTAGTATTCTTCACCGCTTGTAGCGTGTGTCTATTCATAGTTTCAGATGGATGCTAAGTAAGCATTTTATTAATGTGAAAAAACTTTTGTTTTAACGCAGCATATATTGGCTGATGTTTGTATAAAAAGAACTTGATTTTATGTTATGTTTTATTCAAAATGATACTCGAACATTTGACCTTAATCAATAAGTCAATAGATCACAGCATGGTCAGGAGGGAGGTTGTCGCAATGCTTGGTTGCGGTCGATATGTGCTGGTATTGTATTTATGATTTACCTGCTTTTATGGGTAATGTACATAACGTAATTACTTTAGTAAGAGTTCTATCGCAAACATAAAAGAATTAAATGATTAACTCGTCTTTATTCTTTATTTATTTCAATCTTGATTTTATTTTAGCTGTTCTTTTAATTTCGTTCGACAATATGGCTTTCTCACAACCTCTCGCACAATTAGCACAACCCCAATAAACATATATATAGAGGCAGACCCATACCAACCATAATGCTCTTGTCATTACATCTCACATAATTTAGAGTTTAATCCACCGGCACGCACTCCGCGCGCTGCCACGCGCGCTTCTTGGGTGCAATCTGTCAACTCTCTACGTCTCTCTTGAGTCAGGTGTCTCTCTCCCCATCTCTTTTCATATACCTTTACAACCTTGCAGTGCTCCCTTATCGCCGTTTCTCTCTCATTCTCTCGCGCTCTCCTCGCGTGCTCTCGCTCTTTTATAATCACGCTCCTCTATCGCAGTAACGGCGGCCCACATGGGGCTTGTTTCCTAAATCACTCGCGACTCTCTATAAGCCTTTCATATCTCGTATGCGGCTACTGGCACAGAGAAGATCTCTCGCTCTACCCATTTGGTACCATCCTGCGTGCTAACGAGAGACACCAACGCACTTGTTGGTATACGAATGTTTATTAACATCCGGGTCCCTACTCTCTCCGCAGTGGGGGGGACTCCAGATGCTCTGCACGCACTCACTCCGATTCACATTCTCTCTCTTTCTAGAAGATCTAACTCTGAATCCTCTCACCAAATTTCAGCTTTCTACATCAACGAACACTTCGATTTTTTTAAGGGGGGTGGGGTTCCCCTTCGGGGACCCATGGGGACGTAACCTCCTCTACGACGAGGTACCTCCCCATCTTGCTAACAACCCCGTCCCAAATTTCATTAAACCCCAATAACGATACTCTAACCCAGCAGAACCTTTGCATGAGAGACACACGGGAGAGTATCTCTCTAAAAAGTTTGATGAAATTCTAACAAAATATAATAATAATAATATAATACATATAATAATAATACCCCAGAAACTTAATCGTACCTGATACCATAATCAGTCTCAATAGATAATAAAATAATTATAATTAATAATATAATAATAATAAAAAAATAATAATAATAATAATAATAATAATAATAATAAATAATAATAATAATAATAATAATAATAATAATAATAATAATAATAAAAAACTCCAGAGGATGAGTCGGAAGCGGAGCGGTGCGGTGCGGTGCTGGTGCTGGTACAGCTGGTGCGGTGCGGTGCCGGTGCCCAAAATACCGGTGCTCTGCCAACCCTAATATATATATAAAACAACCTCAGAAGTAATTCCCCTTCGGGGATCACTTTCTTCGACGTAATAATAATAATAATAATAATAATAATAATAATAATAATAATAATAATAATAATGTGTATGTGTATGCGCATGCGCGCGCGCGAGCGCGCGCGCGCTCTCTCTCTCACGCATCGAACACCTGGTTCGATGATTAGCCGTTAGGCTTAACTCAATCTCGGGTTTGGAAAGCCAAAAGGGTATAAACGCGGACGTAGCGGCTACGCTCTCGGGGGCAGCACCCCCTTAGGGGTGACCTACGGTCCCCAAAACTCGCATGTGATCAGTTAATCACATACATAGATTATATTCCAAGTTTGAAGCAAATATCTCTATTCTTTTCTAGCGAAAGAAGTGGTCGCGGAACTGGCTGGAATACTACTAACATAGTTATAATATTTAGTTTTAGTATAACACAATACTTAATGATATATAATTTCTAAAAGGGTGTTACCAATTGCAACACAGTGTTGTGTCCTTTGAGCCCCAAATATAATACAAGTTTAATTAAATTTAAATTTATGTGATTGGGTTTAAACCCAATCACATAAATTGAGTTTAATGTAATCAACTATATCAATTATAATATAATTGTGATACATAATATTCGCAAAGTAATAACAATAATCATAATAAATAATATTAATAATAATATTTATCAAATTAAAATAATAACAATTTTAATAATAATAATAATTAATAATAATAATAATAATAATAATAATAATAATAATAATAATAATAATAATAATAATAATAATAATAATAATAATAATAATAATAATAATAATAATAATAATATTTTCTAATAACAATAATTAAATCAAACTAAAGACTATAATAATAATAATAATAATTAATAATAATAATAATAATAATAATA
>JABUQX010089728.1:47500-60000 GCA_015478945.1 Trachelipus rathkii
TATTTCTTTTTTCTTCTTTTTTAGTCCATGTACAGGATCAAACACGGCCCACAAAGAAGCGGCCTCACTGGGTTAAATAAATAATCAACTCCATGGGTGGGACCTGGCTCATAGTTATTTTAAATGTCGCAAAAGAAAAATTAGATGGTGAAATAAATATTCAGTCAAAAAATAAATAAAAAACATAAATAAAAAGATGTCCTTACATTATATATAGTCCTAATGTTACATAAAGTTAAATATTGTGAAGAATATTCAGTTTTTGGAGATAAGAGAAGATAGAGTTACTATTAAAGTGCGAGGATTCAGACAAGATATGGGATACAATTTTAAAAGGTATTATGGATCATAGAGTAGGAAAATGGCTACGGCGAATGGGGTTCAGTTGAAAACAATCAATGAAGATATGGTGAACAGAATGCGGGGTATGGCAACTGCAAAATTTGCTGACGAAGGAGGATCCCGTGACAGTGACATGTATTGGCTGTAAGTGATGTTGATGTTGTAAAATACCACCTCGTGCAATCGCTTTTGTCGGTGAGAGGAAGAAAACTCACCACCAATGCTCGGTTTTATATTTCTAAGCTTCACCCCTAGCTGATCACTTGCGCAGCATTCCTGCTTGTCGGAGAGCAGGATAAAAATCAGTTGATGGGAGGCGACCTTGTGGAATGGCTTCCGGGAAGTACTTAGAACAGCTCAGGAAATAGGAAGCGGCCATTCTGACCTCTGTCAAAAATTTCATTGCCAGGTACCCCTACTTGAAAGGGAGTCCAACATAGTGCGATTCATTTCTTACGAGAGTGTAGCAGACAAAGAAATTGCTGTACAGCGGATACCATTGTGTTTTTAGAATAGGGGGCTTTAAGCGCCTGGAAGACATCGAGCGAATCTGAATAAATGACGCTAGAGTGGTCTTGTTTAAGGAATAAAATTCGAGAGAGGGTAATCATTATAACCATTAATTCTGCCGTAAAAATTATGGCATGAGAGAGAGGGTATGGGAAAGGTTGTGGGCAGGAAAGATGGCAGACACACCCACACTGTCCTCTGTTTTAGAGCCACCAGTAAACACTGGAGTAAATCCAACGTGAGCTGCGGAGTGAGACAAGAATGATGTCATTCACAAGGCAACGGGGTAGCTAGATTTAGAGACAGAGAGGTCAATTCCAGACATATGGTGGGAGCCGGAATGGTCTAGCTGCATACCCTTCATTACAAGATAACGGCAGCACCCATTGCAATGGAATGTTGTGGAAGTTAAGGATGTTATAAACTGTGTTTGCAAATGGCCAGTAAGGATGATTCTGAGGTATCTCTCGCAGAATCAGTGTCAGAGCAGACGGTATTGGGGTTTGGAAGCAAAGATAACTTGTGCACAGGACGTATTCCCTTCAAAGAGAAAGTGGCATCACATCGGATTCAAATTCAAGGCTCATCCGGGGGGACGATCGGAAGGCTCCAGTAGAGATACGGCTCGTCTCATTTTGGATGGGATCTAGCTGGTGTAGTAGAGTTGGGAAGGCCTGACCATATACTGCGCAGCCACAGTCCATCTTCGATCTGATTATGTGGAGACGTAAAATAAATTTGCGATGAGCAGCTCAAGATTTTGAAGCGAGATGACGTAATAGGTCAAGCACGCGATGTCAAGTTGTTTTCAGGAGTTTAATGTGCGGTGCGTATGTTAGATGGTCATCTAGAATGAGCGATAGAAACTTGACTTGTGAAGTTGCAGGAATGGGTGAAACACATAAGGTTAGGTTCGCGGGAGAAAGGTGGCAGGTTCTTCGACTCGCTTTTTTCCTAAATAGTGCTGCTGGTGGGCGATAAATGGAAGCCATGGGAGTTACCCATAACTAATAGAAGTTGCCGTTCAAGAAATGGCGGCTTGGCACCGGCAGTGTATAACGCCAGGTCATCAACATATTAAGAAAACTTAACCGTCGCTGGGATAGAAGTAACGATGTCATTGAATGCGAGAGCAAATAATAATACACTTAGAACACTGCCCTGCAAAACACTTTCATCCAGAGTGAAGTGGCGTGAAAGAACAGAAGACCCCCGTACCCGAATGGATCTGATTTACAGAAGGAATTTAATAAAGAGAAGGAGCTGTCCTCCGAAATCGAAAGAGTGAGTGAAGTTTAAGGAGAACCTCAGTTCCTCATGTTGTGCCATAAGTTTTTTCAAGGTCAAAAAAGTCACCAAGAGCCATCCCACCAGTTGAGAAGGCTTCCGGGATGTCTTGGTCCCGTTTTAACAAGGGATCCGTGGTCGAGCGATTTTTGCGGAAATCAAACTGAAAGTTTGAAAAAGCCTGGCGACTTTTAGAACTGGGAGAAGGCGGCCTGAAACCATTTTCTCCATTAATTTGCAAATATGACAGGTCAACGTTTGGGAATAGGGATTACAGAAGATGTAGTCCAAATAGATGGAAACGAGGATTCTATCCAGATTCTGTTATACATATCCAGCAAGAACGCTGATGTCGAGGGGTGAACATGACGGGGCATTATGTACGAAATTATGTCTGGGCCAAGGGCACCGTCTTTGCTATTCGCCAGTACAGTTAGTTACTCTGCAAGCGTAAAAGATGGTTATAGGTATGAGTTATGACCAGGTTTGTGGAGTCGGTTCAAAAATTTTCCGACTCCGACTCCGACTCCGACTCCGACTCCACCCTCTTCAAGATTACCGACTCCGACTCCGACTCCGACTCCGGCCTCTTAAAAATTACCGACTCCGACTCCTACTCCGACTCCACCCTTTTGAAAATTACCGATTCCGACTCCGACCGACTCCACCCTCTGGAAAAATATATATATAAAAATATATATATATATATATATATATTATAATATATATATATATATATATATATATATATATATATATATAATATATATATATGCTTATATATATTATATTAATATTATAGTACTATTATATATATATATTATTATATATTATATATATATATATATATATAATATATATATATTATATATATATATATTATTATATATATTAGATATTATATTATAATATATTATATATATATATATATATAATATAAAATATACTATAAATATATAATAATATAATATAATATATAAAATTAATATATATAATATATATATATATATACGTTTAATATATAATTATATAATATAGATTATATATATATATATATTATATTATATATAATATATAATATATATATATTATATATATAATATATATATATATATATTTTGAGGGTATTTTGCTTACTTGTATTAGATGTATAGTAGTTGAGACATGTCTGGATATTAAGAGGATATAAACAAATTTCGATGGACAACTGGTGGGTGGAGTGAGAGAAGGGTTAAAATAAGAATGAATGTATAGAGAAGTTGTTGTGGTGGGTGAAGAAAGGAATATAGTGAGAGTACGTTCGTGTTGGTCATGTGAAAAGGTATGGATGATTAGTCGTCGGTGGTAGCGAGCGTATAGGGTGAGGTTGCTGGGTCTGACCGCTGGGAGACGAAGAAATGGAGGATCAGTAAGGAAGCTGGAGAGATGATATAGCTAGAAAGAGCGAGGAAGAAAGGTGCCAAATAAAGTGAATCGGGGTTTTGTGTGGTTATGGTGTAGCCCACCTGGGGCTAAGGGAGAATCTACATGTGGCCGAGGATTTCCATGGTCGAGGGTCCGTCAGGGTCCGTGAAGCTCTAGATAACATTTTCTGACTGCCGTGGCGATCTCTCACTAAAAGGTATAAAGGGAGCTGAAAGACTGGGCTTTCCTTTTCGACTTTGTCATATTCTATCTACTACTTTTCTGTTCATGCATGCTACGCACCTTACCCCCGGCTTGGAGGAGTATAATGTTTGAGTGATGAATGATTGATATTTTATAATATATGGTGGAGTATGTATATATAGTTGGTTATATAGTGGGAGTTATATATATATTATGAATATATATATAGTATATGTATAATAGTATAAATTTATTATATATAGTGTATAGCTATAATATATATTATATCAATATATATATATTTATATAATATAGTATATAATATAATATATTATATTAATTATATAGATTAATATATATTTATATATATATATTATAATAGTATATATATTTATTATGGTAATTATTATAGTGATGTGGTATATCTAGGTTTAGGGTATATATTAGTATTAGTATATATAGTATATAATATATATACTATATTATTTACCTAGTGATGTATGTATATATGTATATAATATATATATATATATATATCTATACTATGTCCTATAGGGGTATATATATTATATATATATATAGTAATATATAATATAATATATTATATATTTATATTATAATATATATATTATTAATATATATAGATATGTATATTAGTGGTTATATATAAATATTTGGTATATATATTGGTATATATATATATCATATATATATATATATAATTGATATATATATATATATATTTATATATTATTATATATATAGTATATATATTAGTGGGTATATATATATATAGTGATTATATATATTAGTGTTATATATAATATATATATATATATATATATATATAGGGTGTATAGTGTTAGTGGTATATAATTATAGGGCGGTACCAGAATTTTTCTGGGGGGGGTTGATTAAAGATTATGTTGTGTATAGGTTTGTATATGGTGTGTGTGTATATACTATATATATGATATAGAGCTATTATATATATATAAATATTATAGATATATAATATATATAATGAGGAGATTATATATATTGTATATAATTATAATTATATATTTTATATATTATACTCAATAAGGGGCAGGGTCCAATATTTTGCTTCGGTGAGGCCCAATTTTTGTCCCCCAAAGATCGCGACATAAGTATTAATTACTTTTGCGCCAAGTGAGGTGTCGGGGGTGGCACACTTTTCCATGCTGTATATAGTTTCCTCTTGGTTGTTGGTGCGTGTAGTCATTCTGTTCCGGAACTTTTCATTTCTCCATAACCTATGTTTTTGAATTTTTGGCTAGACTCTACAATTTCGAAAATGTCAAATTGAATAGATTAGATGGTGTTCGATACTACAGAAATGCACGAATGGTTTTTATATTTTTTAAAATTTGTGCTTTGCATGTCAAATTCAAAATCCACTTTTTTGGTTTTAAAAATGAAAATTGCGAGAACTTTTTTTCTTCTCATGCGATTTGGATGAAATTTCAGAGCAATGTAGTCAGAATATTGTGAAAATTTTAATTTTTTTTTTAAGTATACAAAAAATTTTTTAAATACAAAGATGCAAATCGCCCGTGTGTTTGCAATCCGTTAGTTTGGTATATATGGGTTAAGTAAAAAAAAACATTAAATTATCAGTTTTCAAAAAAAAAAAAAAACATATTTTTGCAATAATGACATAATTTGATATGATTTTTCAACTCGTCCGATTCAACATCAAATTTTCAGTGGTTGTATTAGCCGCGCACGGAACATATATTTACTTACAATTACATGAGATTTAAATTCAAAGGGAAATTTCAAAATTGGGGAGCGGAAGTTGACAATTTTCCTGTCGACCATAGGTGCCGCAAAGAGTACTGTATATACAAAGAATTATCTAAGTGAAAAATGTGCATCTCCCCAGGACTGCATATGCCCTGACAATTTCATCCAGATCGCATGAGCAGAAAAAAACGTTATCGCAATTTATTCATTTAAAAAACAAATGAAGTGGGTTTTGAATTTTGATATTCTTGAGCATCAAATTTAAAAATCAAAAAACTATTTTTCGTGCATTTTTTAGGTTAATGGAACCCATTCAAAGTTGATTTCAAGTATTGAGGTCATTTCGAAATGATTGCAAAAGTGAAAGTGAGCAATGTCAAAATATTAGCGTTTGTGAAAAAAATGAAATTCTGAAAGAATGACTACAGACAAGAAACACTCGAAAACGACTTTTAAGAGTTCAGAAAAAAAAAGCTTAAGTTTGCATTTTCCTATCAAAATTGATGAAAAGTAAGAATTTTATATCCATTTTAGCGAGGGGGGTGGAAGAATTGGGCTCAGTCGAAGCAAATAAACATTGCAGTAATGCTAACATTAATAGTAAAAAATTATATTTTCTTCATATAAAATTTAGTAATTTTGATGAGTAAACGACAAAAGTATTTGAACTTAATTTGTTTTTATTTATTTTTCTACGATGAACACTCATTAAAAGCTAGTTCTTTAGGCTTTCTTCTCGCGTGTAGATGAAACACTTACTTTTCGTATTTCAGAGAAGAAATATTTGGTTGAAAGTTCAGATTGTATATATATATATATAATTATATATATATATATATATGTTATATATATATATAATAATATATATTATATATATATATGATATATATATATTTATATATATATATATATAATATATATATATTTATAAATATATAATATTATATATATAATATATATATATAATATATAGAATATATATAGATTATTTATATATATATATATATTATATATATATATATATAAATAATATATATTCAAAGATATTTGTGAAATAAACGCAAACCAATCATTTTATATTTGTATATATATATATTTATATATATAATATTATATATATATATATTATATTATAATATATATTATTTATATATAATATATTATATATATAAAAGCATCTGCCAGGTCCTCCTTCGTTTTTCCTCTTAGGTCTGAATTTTATAATGCTAAGAGCAGAGAAAGCCGTTCAACGCTAACTGGCGTTGGAGTAGGGCAGTCGACGCTTTCGACTATCACTAAACTCTTCATAATCTAGGGAGCCTTTTCAGTACTCATTTCTGAGCTGTTTTAAGCACGGTTTCTACGGCAGTAACGGGCATAGTGCGTAATTTAGAACTTACGGAAAGTGAATTTGGTTTCAGATGTATCATCCAACTGATAACTTGCTGCATCTGTTGATGCAATTGAGCAGCTGTAAAGTGCAGATTAGCTTTTTGTTGTTATTCAGTTAGGCTTACCCTGTAGATAGGATCAATATAATAAACAGCAGCTAGAATAATTCATTTCAATGAGAGAAATTCTCTTTGTACCATGGAGTCTTTATTTCTTCAACATTTAAAAATAGATATGGTGGTAGATTAAGGTTGAATTTATTCAGAATATAGTTCAAATTAAAACATAAGGTACAGGGTTAAAAAACTTCGAAGTTTTGCAATTGCATTTTGAGATATGGAGTGCAAGTCAATGAACTTGCATGAAGTGATTTGAAGTCACCCACAAAAGCACAATTCATAACTGGTCAGTTTCAAAATTTTCTAGACTCCAACTCTACTGATTTTGAAAGTTACCGGACACGATCGGGGACATCCGACTTCCGACCTCATTGAAAATTACCGACTCCGACTCCGACTCCGACTCCGACTCCCCCTTTTCAAAAATTGCCGACTCCGATCCGACTCCGACTCCACCCTCTTCAAATTTACCTGACTCCCCGACTCCGCGACTCCGACTCCGACTCCGACTCCACAACCCTGGTTATGACCTTATCCTTTCGCTGTTGAAAAGTCTGGTAGTGCGGTGTTAGTTCTCAATTTTCTGAAGGAGCTTCAGGATACTTTCGGAAAAGTCGAGTGGTTAGCAAAACATGACCTAACGGCATCTTGCAGCAGTTGTTAGAGCAGAGATCGTGTCGGTTATATCAGGCCCATAGCTGAGATCTGTGGGTTAAGTGTTGTTTCTGTGCAACCTTCCACGTTAAATAAATTGGAGTTGTTTAGTTGACAGTCGAAATAGGAATTCGAAAGTATTGTTTACGTGTTTGAAGATTAATTCGACGATATCTCGCCGCAACTGGTTTAAAAATAATCATGTTTGGTGTGGTGCGGGTCCTTTGGTATTGTCTGTAGAGTTTTTTTTCTTTCGGTTAGCCTGTGCACATTCTTGGGACCACCAAGGGGTTGCCGAACGCCTACCTGCGGAAGATTGCGAAATGTAAGCTTCTGCTACTGTGGTGATAACTTGCTTGAAGAAGTTAAAAGCATCATCAATGGTCGGAAACCGTTTATTGAAGGGAGAAAGTTAGATCGTTGTGTCCTTATGAAATGGAGCCCACTCCCTCGGTCATAATGCCAGCTGGAATTGGGTAAAGCGATTCATAAGAAAATGGGAACAAAAGGAAACATCTATACAGGAAAAAGATTGTGTATCTAAACGCTCATATATAGGGAGTCCTGTGTTAGGGCATCCCAAGGAAAATGGTGTTAGGAGATCAACAAGGATCTTAGACTTAGGCGAGGTGACAGAGTCGCCCCATAAGGGGTGGCGAAGGGGGAGTCTGCTAGTATAACAACCGGAGAAGGAAGCTGCTTAAAATGGTCAGCTATGATGACCTTAGTAAACTCACTTTTCGGAGCTAAATATATCGATCAGACAATAAGGTCGGTGGACATATGAATTCGAGCTGCCACTGCATGAAGCTTAGTTTAAAGGGGGACTGGAGAATAGGGGACAAATTAAGGAATGAGTATTTCTGCGCCTCCCCTATCATTGTCACCTCTTTCTATAGAGGTTTGTGGTGATTTATATTCCGACGGTTGGAAGATGACGTGATAACATAGTCGAAGTTCATACAAACTTATGCACTTTGGTGTAGATATGTTTATTAGTTGAACAAGTTCTTCAAAATCAGAATAGTAATCGCGACAATTCTACTGAAGGAAAGTGGCCATGCTATGTTATAAATATTATGAGGATGGTCTTTTTGAGACAATAGCCTCTATTTGACTTGGGGTAATGTTGGAAGTGGATTCAGATGAAGAGGAAAGGCTGAGACGTGGGTCCCGACGTGGAAGAGCAACAAATCCTAGTGGTAAGGAATATTCGTACAGCAGAGATTTGGTTTGTACGAACTGTTCGTGGTGGGGGTTTAGTGGTATTTGGTGGAGAGGCTTTGCCATGAATGCGAAAAAAGTTTTCAACCAATTCCATCTTATTATGTTGAATTGGTTGGTGGTTGGAAAAGCAACCAAAATGCTCATTCAGCAGATTCAGAAATGGGTGGAGAATATGGGAATATTTCCATTGGAGGCAATGTAAGAGGGTGACACCGGAAAGTGTCACTTTTTTGTAAGAAAGTTGCAGTTATAATATTGGGATCCAGTACGGGATCCGTTGGGTTACAGGGGTCTAACGTAAGAGACTTTGTCAGTGAGCCATCAGGTTGGCGATTTTGGAAGACTCGTCAATTTGAGTTAAGATGGGGAACCTCTTGGTCCCCTTTCATGCCGCCAACAGATTTAGAACACTTGGAGCGCTTGCGATATTTGCGTTGAACGATATTCCACTCATTTCGCTCATATGCGCAAGAAGCATTAGAAAGAGAGTGGGTCGTCACATCAGGCTCCATTTGGGAATTATGATCCATTTTATCCGCTAAGACATACACTCCTTTAAGGAGTGCTGAGGTATGAAATTCGGAAGAAGAGTTAAAGGAGGATTCAGAAGAGCTGGAATAATCCTGCAAGATATCAGAGAGTTTTTTTTGGGTGGGGTTTTCAATAGTTGTGATGCTTTGGGTACAATCTATTGAAGTCGTTGCTTTTGTCTCAGGAATAGACTTGTGACGAGGTCCCTTCTGAGTTGCATTTTTTTACATCTGTGGTCAAAGTGTTTTGTTTTAGAAATTCGGATGTTTTGTATTTTAGTGATTAATCTTTAGCTTGGTTATTAATCTTTTCTTTGTGTTTAGGAACATCTTTTTCAGGAATTTGAGCAATGGTGGGAGAAGAATTATGGGACATAGACTCAGGCCTCTAAAGTGAGTTTGGCGAACTCATCCGGGAGGGTATGGGACTGAGTGTCTTGGCAGGAAATGCTCTCCAAGCTTTGTGTTGGATGAACCAACTTAGTTATATTTTGGTGGTTGAAAACTAGTACTCAGAGTATGGTTGTTGATGGCATTTTGAACGCGAGATTGGATTAAGGGCTGCTTTTGGACTATTTGAGAAGTCGGTAGCATAGGCAATGCAGGCAGGCACGTTGCAGTAGCTGCTTGAGTTTCACTAAAATTTGGGGGAGGAGTTCTACTGGAATGGAGTTGTGTCGGTGGATTAACACGCGGAGGCAGGGTGGTTGCTGCAACTGTAGCATAAGATTGTCTTTTCTTGTGGAATATTTGTCTTTGAGCTGGTCGATGGCATTTCTCCTGTTCAAATTTTGTATGGTGTATAACTTCAAAACCTCTTGTTCAAACAGGTTAGACGGGCATCTTAAGGAAGAAGCACTGAGGGGTCCTCCACAGTTTTTGCAGTGTGGTGTGCTTTCACAGGGAATATGAGATTCTTTCCCGCAGACTGGGCATATGTCATGTGGTCCCCTACAATATTTTTTTGGATGACAAAACTGCTGGTATTTAAAGCAACGTATGGGTCAAGGAATAAACGTACGAACACTGTAGCTTGTAAACATTGTTTTCACCTTTGAAGGTCAGTAGTAAACGCGAGTGTGGACGAGGGGAAATCAGTAAAAGTTTGTAATGGGAAATCTTTTCTGCTGGATATTTCTTAAAATGACAGCAATATCTTCGTTTTTCTGTTCCAAAGAATAAATAGTGCCTTTCGATGTGTTTCTTATTTCATCAGTAGTGGAAATAAGAGAGTTGTTTCCGAGAGACGTTAAGGATGACAAGATGGAACTTTGATTCCGGGTATTAGCTTGAATGAGAAGGAGACCAATTCTCATTAATGTGACTAAATCTTCATTCTAAAAAACTTTTTCCAGTGCACTCATTAATGAAGAGCTGGACCTTTTGCACTTGGAGGTAGCTTTGGAGGTATAGATGCACAATAAGTAATTTAATGGGGAATAAATTGTGATCAGCTGGCATCTGCGAAGGGGAGCAGCATATGGGAGTAAAACGAGTGAGAACGAAATATGAAAGGGGAGACACCTATCGGATTACCCCAACGCGTTTGGGCACCTGAGATGTCAAGGATATAACCAGGCGACGAATCGCTGAGGTTATGCAGAGGATTTTCAGGTGTAGTAGAAGGAATTAAAGAAGAAATACCTGGTCTAGGAGTAAAGGAGGGACCGAGCAGGGGTGCAGGCTGGGAACCCAACCGATGGTAATAATGCACGACTTGGTTTAATAACGTTTTTTCTTAAAGAACAAGTTTCATAGAAATTAAACCAAAGCCTTTGTCTCCATATATGAGCAAATATAAAAATAAAACAAATGAAACATAAAAAGTTAATAACAAGATGGCTGAAAGGCGCATATTTCCCAATAAGGAAGAGCAGTCCTTCTCCCCACAACAGGTCACAGACCAGAGACCCAACACAACTTGCCCGGACTCTACCCCGTACGGTAGGATGTAGATGTGGCCTCGGTAGATCCTCCCGTAACTCTATGCCGATTTTTCACCCGTGGATTGCACACAACCTAAATAACTTCACGCTAAAGAAGGACGGCCTCCTCAACTGTTAGCTCAATGTTCGGGTCCCCTACAGTTGGCGACCCGGTAATAGGCAAACAAAAGACTGGTTTTTCTCCTGTACCCTCATCCAAGGGGGAAGAAGTGGAAGGTGGACCTGAAAACCCATGTGGGAAGAGGCACCGGATGGCCCAAGGGGCTAATATGAAAAAAAAACAATATATACTATAATATAATATATATATATATATATATATATATTATATATAATATTATATATAACTATATAATTATATATTTATAATATATATATAATATACTATTGTTTTTTTTTTATTTTTTTTTTTTTTTACATGTACCCACTCACGGCAATGCCCTTTTCAAAACGAGGGGCCAAAAAAATAATAATAAAAAAAAAAATTAACATAAGAAAACTTACAAATAAATGGAAAGTAAACCCACCCTGGTCCCTTGCCTAAGCCATTCCCAGTCAGGTGGGCGCAGAACGCAGGGATTTAATAGAGGACAGATTGAATATAGCGGGGAAAATAAAAGAAGGCAAGGAGTTCCACAAAAACAGAATGGTGGCTGGAAAGAAGGAGGTACCGACAACGAGTGAATCACTTGATCACCATCAATCACGCATATTCATGAAGAGAACAAAGGCACCTCTTGTATGACGAGGCGTCGCAGTGGGTGGAGGAATGGATCGAGAACGAGTCAATGTCACTCGAGCACTCCTGCCGCGTTGTGCTAATACCTATAGAAACAGAGATAGGGTCGCCGCGACGTCACGACGCAGAGAAAGAGGGTTCAGGGGAGTCAGAAAGTATGGGAACAGTTTATAAGCCTCTAGCCTTTAGCTCATAACTCCTATCACAAAAGGAGGGTGGAACGCGGAACCATCACCCCAAATGTGTGGGAAACAGTATTCCATACAGGGGGCGAATAAGAACTTTATATAACTGGAGCATCTGAGCAGAAAGAAAAATTTAACGCAATCTGACAGAATTCCCCAGCTTTTATTGAGGCCATTTAGCAACCGATGTG
>JABUQX010089728.1:65000-75035 GCA_015478945.1 Trachelipus rathkii
CGAGGCTATTCACTTTCTTGAAGTGTGATATCAAAACATCGTGTATCTGGGCATGTTGGTCGTTAAATTGGATCTGCCCCAGGAACTCCCGCTAAATCTGGTGGAATTAGGTAGACCTTTAGGTCTTTGCCCCACCAAAGGAGGTATATAATATATACTATATATATTATATTATATATATATATATAATTGTATAATATATATATAGTATATATATATAATATATATTACTATATATATATATCTATATATATATATGGTATAGTATATATATTATATACTATATATATATATATATATATATATATATATAATATATATATTATATATATATTATCTCGCCAAAGTAGGTAATATATATAATATATATAATACTATATATAGTAATATTGAAGTCAATGTATAGGACCTACTATTGCCCACAAAGAAACGACCACACTGAGTTGAATAATCAACTCCATGAGTGGGTCCTGGCTTATACATATTTTGAATGTCAAGGAAAATTGGATCTTTGCATAAGGAATAATTCAGTCAAAAAAATAAAACTAATAAAATATAAAATATATATATATCCATACATTATAAATAGTTCTTTAAATATTACCATAACAAAATCATATATTGTAAGAACATTCAGTTCTTGAAGATACAAGAAAACAGAGTTGCTGCTAAAGTGGGAGAAGATTCAGATATGATATGGGTAACCTTTAGAGGTGTTATGGAACATAAGTAGGAAATGACGAGAGGTGATGGGGTCTAAGTCGGAACAATCAATGAAGATATGGTGAACAATTGCTGGGGTATGGCGACGGCAAAATTTACAGATGGGAAGGACGGTCTCGTTACATGTAGTGGCTGTCAGTGATATTGGTGTGGCCAATACGGAGGCGCGCAAATATCAACTCGTGTAAGAGTTTTCGTCTGTGGGAGGTAGACCACTCACCAATGCTCGGCTTTATATTTCTAAGCTTCGCTCCCCGCTGATCATTCGTCCATCGCTCTTGCCAATAAGACTGAAATCCTTCTCGGACAGCAGGATAATAATCAGTTGATGGGAGACGGCCTTGTCGAATGGTATCCGGGAGGTGCCTGGAACAGCTCCGTGAAAAAGAGGCTGCCATTTTGCCCTCCCTTTCGGCGATTTAATTGTCAGTTACCTCTACATGAGAGGGGGTCCATCATAACGTATGATTTGTTTCTTACGGGAGTGGGAGCAGCCGAAGATATTGCTGTACTGTGGATACCATTGTGTTTTTAGAATAAGGGGTTTCAAGCGCCTGGAGTGCTGCTGAGAGAATCTGAGTAAATAACATGAGTGGTCTTGGTAAAGGAATAGAATTCGAGAAAGGGCATTCATTATAGCTATTAATTCTGCAGTAAAAATTGAAGTATGAGGGGGGGGGGAAGAGTTTGAGGGAGGTTGCGGTCAGGAAACACAGCAGACGCACCCACACTGTCCCCTATTTAGAGCAGTCAGTAACACTGGGATTAAATTCACCGTGAACGGGAATGAGACATGGGATGAATGCCTTTAACAAGGCAGCAGGGTGCTAGACTTGTAGAGGGAGGTCAGACCAAGCAAATATGGGGAGCTGGGAATAGGCCCTTCGTCAATAGAAGAGAAAATTTCAGGCACCTTTTGCAAAGGGAGTTGAAGAAGTTTAAGGATGTATAATTCGTTTGCAATGGCCATTAATTAGGGTTCCGAGGCATCTCCCGCAGAATCGGTGTCAGAGCGGACGGTATTGGAGTTTGAAAAGGAAGATAAATTGTGCAAATGATGTATTCCCTTCAAACAGCGTGGCATCAGACTGGATTCAACTTCAAGGCTCATTACCGGAGGGACGAATCGGAAAGGCTTACCGGTGGGGATTACCGGAATCGCCTTGTTTTTGGATGGGAATCTTAACAGGTGTATAGAGTGGGGAGGAAGGCCCTGACCCATACACGTACACAGCCCCAAGTCCAGCTTTGATTCTGATAGGTAACCAAAGAGAACGTATTAGGGGGCTTTGGATCAAGCAACCCGCAAGATTTTGAGGCGAGATGACGTAATAGGTCAAGCATGCGATGACAATTCCTGAAAACGACTTGTCATCGCATGCTTGACGTAATAGGTCAAGCATGCGATGACAAGTCGTTTTCAGGAATTTAATATGCGGTGCTATGTTAAGTGGTCATCTAGAATGAGTCCTAGAAATTTGACCTGTGAAGTTACATGAATGGAATAGGGGAACCATATAAGGGTAGGTTCGCTGGAAGAAGTGACAGGTTCTTTCTAAATCCCTTTTTTCCTTAAAAAGTACTGCTGAGATTTTGGTGGGTGAGAAATGGAAGCCATGGGGTCACCCCATTGTGAAAATATTCTTAATAGCTAGTTGAAGTTGCCTTTCAAGAAAGAGCCTGGCACCACCAGCTTATATAGCGCAAAAGAGAAAAATTGATATATATAATAATAAATATATATATTTATATAGTATATATATATATATATATATACTATATATATATATATATATATATATATATAATATAATATATATAATAATATAGTATATATACTATATATATATATATAATATATATAATTATATATATATATAATTATAAGAGAGAAGAGAGAGAGAGAGAGAGAGAGAGAGAGAGAGAGGAGAGAAGAGAGGAGAGGAGAGAGGAGAGAGAGAGAAGAGAGAGAGAGAGAGAGAGAGAGAGAGCGCTTTGACTTAATGAAATATTGCCCTATAATTTAAATATTGATTTTGTAAACTTTGTGACGAAGAATCGCCGAAGACATTAAAATTGACTACATTAATTCATTAAATTTGAATTTGCGAAATATTTTAGGCCAAAAATTTGAGTGAGGTGAAGCGCAAAAAGATGAAAAAACTTTGCTCTTATTTTATCTTTCAACTTTCTTTTATTATTAAACAAAAGACTAACGAGTTTTCAAATTTTTTTTTTATAAACTATTTCTCTTCTGGAATGGTTTATTATTTTAAAATTTTTAGGTTATATATTCTCTCTCTCTCTCTCTCTCTCTCTCTGCTCTCTACTCTCTCTCTCGTTACTCTTCTGCTGCTCATCTTCTCTCTCTCTCTCTCTCTCATCTCTCTCTCTCTCTCTCTCTCTCGTACCCATCAAAATGGTTATTTTATTTTAAAATTTGGCTTATATATCTCTCTGCGTCTCTCGTCTACTCTCATCTGCGTACTCATAATCACAATCTCTGTCGTCTCTCTGATTCTTCTGCTCATTGCCTCTTCTTGCTTTTAACTCTCTTCTCTCTCATCTCTCTCCTCTCCCTCTGCCATTGAATCACTATTCGTCTCATTTAGAATTCTCTCTTTGAATAAAAGTTCAATTTTTTATTTCACTTTTCTCGGAAATAGCTTTGTAATCTCTTTTTAATTCTAACGCTCTGCAGATTATAGTCTTCACTAGAGAAATTGATACAATACAATACAATACATACATACATACATACACTACAATACATACATAGCCAACTACAATACAAATACTCACCCAGCGCCAGCTCACTGCAAAGCCCCATTAAGCATGTAAACTTTAAAACTATAGAATACATAGTACAGCGCAACATACATATATCATTTTTTGATTTTAAGCAAGCATTTTCAATACGATGAAATTTAAAAAAAAAAGTTTATTTTTTCTAATGATTTACTTAAGATACACCTTAAAATTTAGTTAATCTGTTCGGTACTGGACAAAGCGTGACGTCTCGAATTGCCAACCTTTCCATTCCCTGCAGTAATAAATACGAGGCAAGGAGTTAACCCAATAAAACTAGTGTTTTTATTTTTATTTCTCTGGAGAAATGTTATTTTTTCTTTTTTATATTCCGCTTTTAGGCAGGTTTTCAATGCCGACGGAGGAGATCAGAGGTCGTCCCCGGACTAGGCCGGAGAAATCCCCGACTGCTGTACCATTAACTTTGTTGTTTAACTCGTGGGGTAATCTAGTTTAAGTTTCTAAAAAAGAAAAAATCTGCAAGCCGATTTGGAGCAAACTCTTACTCTTTTCGTGATTCGGTGATTGGTTTATTCTTTTGTATTGTCAAAAACAATGTTGTAAATCTACAATAAGTTTAAAGACAATATATTAACATTTTTAATTTTAAAAAGCGTTATTTTTTTTTTTATTTTTTTAATTTCATGGGTAAAAATGTCTCACTTGACTTATAAAAAAATGAATATTTATTTTCCACACCTCTTATTAGTAGTTTTTAAAGTTACATTTGTAATATTTTGAATCAGACCACATACATACATACATACAATAAATACATAATTAATAGTTAAACACATTACATACATACATACATACATACATCACAACATACATATCATACATACATACATCACCAATTTGGACCGTGAACTACGCTAGGTTGGTTAGTTAGGCGTAGGTCCCGCGCCTGCAGCCGTGAGGTAAGGTGAGGTGAGGTAAGGTTAGGTTAGCGTTAGGTTAGGTTAGGTTCTAGGTTTCAGGCTTAAGTTTCTAAGTTGAATATATATTAAACGCAATGAAATCAATAATAGGAGCAGACTTTGACATTTAGAAATGTCGACCATTTGACCTGTCGGATCATTTTACCTGTCGATCCATTTGGTACTCGCCTTCTTCCAGAATCAATTTTATGTTACCAATTTTTTCCATGCCAAGTATAGGCTGCGTGCCCCTTTTTAACATCATCGGCCATGCGGAACCCCAATGGGTTTTTCGTTATATCTAATTGTTTAAGATAAAAGAAATATATCTCTATCCTGGCTGAATTATGCTTTATATTATATAGTATTTTTATTATATATCAAATCATATATCCATATATATATATCATATATAAATAATATATATATTTATATATATATTACTAGTAATTAATTACTTAGTATCCACCTATATTATGGTATTAATATAGTATAAACTATAATAGGTATACTATATATATATATTATACCTATAAATATATATATATTTATCTTCCTCACCACTCACCGCAGCATGTTATGGGGAGATGAGGTGCGCAGCAATACCACCGGAATAGATAAAGGTAGATTAGAACCACGGACCACAAGTCGAAAAGACAGCTTAGTTGTTTGATTTATGGTATGAAGCAACTCTGCGTATCATGTTTGTTAATATAAAACATTGCCTACAGTTCGATTTTTATTAGCAACGGTTTAGTTCGATTTGTATACTCGTATATATAACTTCTTTTACGTCACAAATATAGGCAAGGTAATGATAAAGTTTTTGTTAGGTAGAAAATGAGAGACTATTATTTCTTTGTGGTAAAAATGGGTGAATTGCAAACCATGATAACCAAACTTAGTGCAGTCCTAAACCAGCGGAAATTTGAAACATCACAAAAAAGTTAATATGATAAATATATGAACTCAGAAAGATTCTTGGCAGGGCTTTTTTTTAGTAATTAGCGTGTCATATCAGGACGACAAAAGATGTTAATCGCAAATAAATACATTCATCGGAAACAAAAATAATATCTTTTTTGATCACTTTTAGCTAGACTTTTTTTTACCCCAGAAAAAACTTCGAGCCCAAATGTTTTTACAATATTCCCAAAAAAGCCAGAAATTTAGAAATATAGCTAAATTTGGAAACTTTACCTTTTTAATGAATGAATTTCAATTTTGGTAATTAGTTTTTTGGGTGTATAGTTGAGAATAGATACCTAATGGAATGAGTATCTATGTGTGACATATAAATTATCGATGACGTAGTTAATGAGGATATTTAAAGAGTAAAGTAACAGTTCTAGTACCAAAAAACAATTAGAATCAGGTATAATTGAAAAGAGGTGAAGGCTAATTTTTATTCCTACCACAATAAATGAGATTTTAAGAGAATTGAGAGAGAAGCGGAAGAAGCGTAAATAATATAGAGGATTAGATTAAGTGACGCTGTAGAGCGAAAGATGTCTAAGTAATTCCCTTTTTCACTGGCGTAACCACTCTTTCCATGACTAGAGTTTTGGGATGAAGTAACTTACTACAAACCGAGGCTATTATCGATTATTTTTATTTATAGTTTTATAATTATTAGCTATATATATCTAAAATTATATTTTAATATATACTTTATAATTACCTATTATATATACTAAAATCAGTATAATCATACTATATTTCATATTTATAAATATAATAACTATATTATAATATAAATATATATAGATATAATAATATAAACTTTTTACTGATTAATATATACGTATATTATATATATATATACATAATATATTATTATATATATATTATATAGTAGAGAAGAGGAGAGAGGAGAGAGAGATGTATATATATATAGTTACACAGCTAAAAAAAAAACCTTTAAAAGTTCCCAAACCCTCACCGAGCCACGAACTCTACCGGGTTCTATATCTTCTAGGTTATTATATTCTAATAACCTAATGGATCTTTGGTAGTAAGGATTGAACCTATTACGTTAGTAGCGCCCATTTATAAATTATCTATAACTGTGAAATTACTGATCGCTATAAAATCAGATTGCAATATATATTATAATTAATCTAACAGAATACCATAATGATAATAATTAGGGATCTGAAAAATAAAGCAAATAGGAATGATCTTAATGGTAAGAATATCACGTTTTTGCTTCTTTAAAATAACTATTGAAGGGCACTTTTTTCACAATTCTTTAGGGGAGGAATGGCCGTGACAAAAACACAGGTTTAGGATGGGAGAGGGATGGGTAAATATTCGTACATGATCAATTTCCCAGTCGTTACATTACAGGCCTTCCACCAAGCCGAACAGGATCCAGTTTTTTAAAATTTCACACAATTTTTCATCAATATTTTATAAATTCCATTCATAGCAGATGGCTAATAGGCCTTTCTTTTTGAATCATAACTCCCTAATTTCTTCTCTTTAAGGAACGCTTGAGCCGTTTATCACCAATATTAAGATGATATCAATGGCTTCAAACGTGCCAAGAAATCTAAGCCTTATATGAATAGAGACATAAGATCTTTATTTCAGCATCTGAATCCATATTCAGTTCAGATTTTAATTTTTGGAGGGTCTTTGATTTTTTTATGAAAGAAATGAGATTATTAATGACAAGTTGTACTTACTAAAGCGTAAAGTATAACTAGACATTAGAATGAGGACTCTTCTTTAGTGATTATAAATACTTAATATAATTATAAATTTATTTTTTCTTTTTTCCGTAATATATATATATAAAACATCGCTTTAAATATTTATAATTACATATACATTAATATAAATATTATTAATAATAGCCAACTAACCTTATACACTCACATTATTTTTTTGGCAAGTATAGACATAATTTTATTAAATATAGGTACAATCGTCAATGTAAATGCCTTGCAATATTAATATAATTAATATAAATATAATATATTTATTAATATATCTATTAATTTATTAATAAATATATTATATATTATATATTTAATAAGTATAACCTTATATTATATATAAGGAATAATATATAAAATAGTAATACCTGTATTACACGAAAAAAGGCAGGCCATATAGTATTATATAAACACTAATTAAATACCTAGCCCCACTCATTACAATATTACTTATAATAGTATAACCGGGAGTATATATCTATCGTAACCTATACAATATTTTAGTGGTGCCCCCTTGGAATATGGGCCTAAATACACTCAGTGTAGTTTTGCCTTCTTTATTGTTGATCTCTTTTCAAAAATTAGAAATAAAAAAAATAAAAAAAAGCAAAAAACAGATCAAAATAAAAAAAAAGAAAAATCAAAAAAAACTATAAAAAAAAAAATATTTAAATAAAAAAACATAAATAAAACTTAAGCAATATATAATAAATAAATCAACTAGCAGAAGGTCAACCGCGAACAATATCAAGTTGTCAGATAACTTAACAAAAACCAAAAAAAAATGTAATTATGCAGATGGCGCTGGTATACTGGCTTGTTCGTGTTGTCGAAGTTGTAACTGTGACATTTATTGCTTCAAAGGCTTAAATTTCCCACAAATTAGAAGATTTTTTTGTCAGTCGCAATTGAGGCATTGCACCCCCGACAGGAAAGTATATAATATAAAATATATATCAAAATATATATACTAATATGTATATATATACGATAGCAAAGAAATCTACAAATAAGACTGTTATCAAATATATTGGTATACTTTTATTGTATATATATATATATAGTATATACTATTAATATTATTTTTATTTATGAAGTATATTAGTTTTATATTTATTAATATTATCGATATATAGTATATTTGCTTTCATTATACACTACATCACTCATTCTATAATATTACTGTATTAATATATTTGTATAATATTTGGTTGTGCAGCATATCCACAGTATGGATTTAATTTTGTTATGGGAAATTAGATATTGATAACCAATTAACCACTAATAAAGGATTAAAAAATCCTTCCAATATAATATATAATTAATATATATTATTTTCAATTAATAATTTACTTTATTTTATGTTTTGCACAATTAAAATTAAAAATATATTACTAAAAATTAATAGTATATTATTTTCCATTTCCTATTAATAGCGTTTTCTATAATACTATTTATTAACAAATAAGTAAGGTATTTAGTGTGGCTACTAGCCATCTATATATATTATCGTTTATATAGTTTAATTAAAAGAGGGATTTGTGGAGCGACGGGAGCGATAACCATTCGCATGCCAAAATGGTGTGTTTTTCTTTCTGTGTTTTTTTTTCTGATAAAGATAATTCTATCGTTTCGATATATATTTTTTTGCTATATAAGTTGTCTCCTTCGTTTTGTTTTCTCTTTTTCAGTTTGGTCAATGACCGTGGATACCCGATATTGATACCAATACTAGTTTTTAATAATTACCATTAAAGTGTAGTTGAGTCAAGCCGACAATCTCTGGAAAAAAACGATTTAACGTTAATTCTTATAGTAAAATTTTAAATTTTATTACTTTAAATTAAAGCTAAATGTTCTTAATTATATGTTAAAACATATGCATGTTTGTTATCGGTTCGTTTATTTTTGTTACTTGATCAGGATAGATATCAAATTGTCTGATTCCGTATACGGAAAGTACCGATACTTCAAAAAATTCCTGATAGCAGATGATATCAGTTAACGATACATTAACCCATTCCTAATATTATATATATATATATTATATATATATAATATATATATATATATTGATAATTAATTTACATAGTATATAATATATATATTATATATTATATATAATATATATTATTATAAAAATAAATAAATATATATATATATATATACTTTATATATACTATATATGATATTGGTCTTTGAGAGTGATAGGAGAAGTGTTCGTTGACTTCGTTCATAGCGACGACATTGAAGCAGTAAATAAAAGTATTTTGGTGGTTCGTGGGGCTGCCTTTTCAATTGAACAAATACGATTTTTTATGGTGAATGAAAAATTGGTGCTTTTCTAAAAGCTCATTCTGTGCCTAATTTCATTCAGTTCCATCTTTTGACTGAATTTTTTAATAATAATAACATAATAATAATAATAAGAATATAATAATAATAATAATAATAATAATAGATAATAATAATATAATATCAATAATAATAATAATAATATAACTATTAAGTATTATATATATTTCTATTTTCTCTTTATTTTAGTCTTCCTTACTCTACACTACGACTTACTTACTTGACTTACCTATACGTCTGACTACTTACTATATACTGACTAGCTGCTTCCACTACTACTACATACAACTAATTATAAACTAAGTAACTCTATAATTAATTAATTCAGTAAAATATCAGTAATAATTTTATTTTCGTTTTTTTTCTTTGTTTTTCAACATCTAACGGCGAGTATATCGCCCATAAGTTTTTTGTGCAGCTTTTATCCTCTGCTAGAACCCCTCTTTCCCCATGAATAGAATCTTGTGGGCCATCTAGTTAACTCATCAAAAACAGTAAACACGATC